>CM076584.1:1343354437-1343433622 GCA_034641835.2 Pinus albicaulis | reverse complement strand
ACTATTCATAGATTGGTTGCAATAATTAGAGAGGTATTTTGATATGGAGAACATAAATGAAGAGGACCCTAGGAGGGTGAAATTCGCAGTGACAAGAATGAATTCACGCACTTCCTTATGGTGGGATAACCTTCAAAAGACCTTGAAGAACTAAGATAGAGGAAAAATCAGGTTATGGCCCAAGATTCGAAAGGATTTGAAGGCTAAATTTTTACGTTTAGATTACTTGGAGAGTGTGTTAAAAAAAAATCAAAACTTGAGACAAAAGGAGTTGTTCCTTAAGGAGTAAAATAAGTTGGCTATGAAGCTAATTATAAGAGAAAAACTCCAATAATATAGTGAACTCCTAGATATGTCAATGGATTGTGATTCCAACTCCAATATGCACTGAATTTAGTTAACATGTTCGTAATGGATCAAACTTATAAATATTATTTGAAATTCGAAGAGAAATTTTCTAGAGGTAAGGGTATGATAATGGGTAGAAATAATATCAGCACTCCCTTTAAGGGATGCTCTTCAAAACTTGCCAAGAATGAAGGGTGTGAAGATGACTAGGAAGTGAAACCATAAACTAAGGGAAGAGGGAGTTTTAGAGGTAGAGAAAGAGGATAGGGCTCAAGGTATTGAGAACCCTAAGGTTCTTTATATGCAATGAAGAACACAAAAAAATACATTGTCCCAAAAATCCCAAAGAGCATTGGTTGTAAAAGAGTAGGTTTCAGTTCAAGAAATTGCAGAACAAGGGGAAACCTTAATGATGTAAAGGAATTTGATATCACAAAAAAAGGATAACCTAGAAGTCGGTTGGAGGAGGAAGAATGTCTTCGACACTAAATGCAAGTGCCATGAAAAAGTATGTAAGGTAATCATTGATGGGGGATCTACTGATAATTTGGTAATACTGAAATGGTAGAAAAGATACATCTTACTTGCATTCCTATGTCCAACCCCTACAAAATTTCCTAGATCAAAAGGGACCATAGTGTGCTTGTTAATAAATCTTTTTTGGTTGCTTTAAGATAGGTCGTTATTAAGGCAAGATATCATGTGATGGAGTCCTGATGGATTCATGTCATTTGATTTTGGGAATACCCTAGCAATATGATTAGAAAGTAATTCATTATGGGCCAGAAAACATCTCTAAATTTTAACATGATGGGAATTTTTTTTTTTGAACCCATGGAAAGGAGAATAGCCATCTCAAATGACAACATTATCACTTGTGATAATGGGTTATAAAAAAATTTCTAAGAAACCCGAGTGGTGAATCTATTATATATTGGGTCTGGAAGATCATAGGATTCCTGAAGGCTGAGCACTCCCACAAGGGCTTCAAGAACCATTTACAAAATATTCAGGCATAACTCCAACATAATTTCATGTAGGATTACCACCTTCTAGAGGAATTACACACCTTATTGACTTAGTGCCCAGATAAAGACTCCCTAATCAAGATGCCTATAGGTTAGCTCCTCAAGAGGATGAAGAAATGAGAAGATATTATTCATATCTGTTAGCAAAAGGACACATTAGAGAAAGCACTAGTCCTTATGCCACTATTTATTTATTATCACCTAAGAAAGGGAACAAATCGATGTTGTGCAGACTAAAACTATCAAAAAAATGACTGTAAAGTATAGATATCTACTAGAATACTTTTCTGGTGCTAAAATATTCTCTAAGGTGGACTTAAGGAGTAGTTAACACCAGATCCAGAGCAGAGAAGGTGTTGAATGGATGCCAACTTCCAAAAATTGGGATGGATTGTATGAATGGCTAGTTATTCCATTTAGATTATCTAATTCTCCTTTCACTTTTATGTCAACTATGAACCATGTATTTACACCCTACATAAAAAAAAAAATCATTAATTATTTTGATGGAATTCTATATTTTATCAAATCCTCAAAGAACATTTGAACCATTTAAAGATAGTGCTTGATACACTTAGAGCAGAAATATTGTTTTTGAATCTTGAGAAGAGTGAATTTTGTACACACAAATTAGTTTTCCTTTGGAATGTAATTTATGAAAATGGAGTAAGTATGGACCCAAAAAAATGTTATAGCCATACTAGAATATCCTACCCCTCAAAGCATTACATATGTGAGGAGTTTTCATAGGATGGTAAAATTTTGCAAGAATTTTATCAGAAATTTTTTTGTGATAAGTTCCTCCTTAACCGATTTTACATGGGGAAGTCATTTTCATGGACTAAGGAAGTTGAGAGGAGTTTTGAACATCTCAAATGAAAAATGACTAAGTCCCCCTTTCTAACTCTACAATATTTTTATAAGGTGTTTACCATTGAATGTGATGCTTTAGATTTTGCAATTGGAGGAGTACTATGCCAATAACGTCAAATAGTTTCCTTTTTAGAGTGAGAAATTAAATGATGTAAAAATAATGTATGAAACCTATGATAAAGAGTGATATACAACTATTCAAACATTGAAATCATGCATACACTATCTTTTCCATTGAGAATTTATCATATTAATTGATGATCCAGTGTTGGAATATATAGATTCTCAAGCAAAGTCCCATAAACATGCTAAATGGGTCTCGTTTTTGTAGATTTATACATTTGTATTGCACCATATAAGTGGAAAAACTAATGTTGTAGAAAATTATTTAAGTAGGAGACATTGCCTACTTATAACTATGATCCACGAGGTGGTGGCATTTGATGAAATGAACAGATAATATGTGGCAGACCCCTATTTAACCAAATTATTGAGGCTCTCAATAGTCCAGTGAATGTAGACAAAATTACTTATGGAGATTATTTATTAGTTGATAGATTTCTTTTAAGAGGAATCTAGATTTGATTCCTAGGGATCCTCGAGGGAAAAATTAATTAGAGAAATGCATTTGAGTGGACTGGTGTTAATTTTTGTGTAAATTATGGTGTGGAATTGCAACTGCTCATGAAACTATAACCCAAATCACAAGACACGATCCTACTGTATTGATCTACGGAATTCAATTCACAATTTATAACATCAATCATGATCATGCACACAATAATATTCTAGATAAAATAAACTGCTAAAAACCCCTTATGCATGCTTTCATTAATATGATGAATAGAGATGTATTATAGTTGCTAGGGCAATCTGAGCTCAACCTGCAAGTGAATAGCCTATCTCTCTTCTCACTAAAAAGCTCTGACCTAGAACTGGTAAATTTATTCCTCTACTTCAGCCCCTATTTCCTTGCAAAAATCTTCAGAAATTAGGCCCCTATTATTTAGGAAATTCCTCAAATCGATTGTGCAATTCCCAATGTTAATCATCTAACTACAAGCAACACTTGTAAACTCAGGTTTAGTCTACAACTTATGTTACATTACCTTGGAATATCCAACACAGCTGGGGAGCTCGAATTCTCTGCATGCACTAGCCGTTTTTCGCCGATTACTTAGTTAATTGGATTATCACTAAGTTAGACTAAATTCCCACTGCAAAACTGACCTTCCAGTAGTTCCTACAGCATTTAGAGCTATTTTAATTAAAAACAACTTGAAATAACTAATCTTGATTGCTACAAATTAGAAATCACAAATGCTTGACTGAAGTCTAACTCCTGTAACCTGAATTTACTAAGCTAATTGAGTGACAAGATCCATGTCACAAAATTTAACTACATCCAAGTTGTTTTCTGATGTGGAAATTCAATTTTTATCAATTTAATCAAAGAAAAATCAAATCGAGAATTTTTTACTACATTTTTTCGACAATTTTGGTAGGGATAAAACTTATAACCTAATAAGAGAGAGATTTAGTTTGCATAGACTCAGGAAGAATGTCAGTAAATTGTTTTCTTCATGCAAAATTTTCCAAATTTCTAAGGGTGGAAAACAAAACACAAGATTGTATAAACCCTTTCCAGTACTAGAAGGGCCACGGATAGACATCTCCATGGACTTTGTTTTGGGTTTTTATCACACTCAATGAGGAAATGAATTTATTTTTAGAGGCATGGAAAAATTCTCTGAAATGTCCCACTTCATTTTGTGTAAGAAAACAAACTATGTAAGAAAGGTGGTTAAATTATTCTTCAGCGATATAGTGTGCCTTCATGTACTTCCTAATTCCATAACTAGTGCCTGAGATTTTATGTTTTTAGGCAAGTTTTAGAGGATGCTATGGAGAATGATTGAAAAAATATTACAATTTGTTTTAACATATGATTCTCATACCAATAAACAAATAGAAGAAGTGAATATAATCTTAGGGAATCTACTTCAGAGCTTGGTGGAAGAAAATCCAAGGCAATGGGACTTAGTTTTGACAAAGGATGATTTTTTTTTTAATTCTAGCAAGGGAGGATGATGTATCACGACTCCATAAATGTTTGGAGACTCATTGGATCAGTGCAAGTAGAGTTTAGTTTAGATTAGTTTCGTTAGATTAGGGAATCAATCCCAAAATTTACGGGATCTATTATGGGGAAATTAAGGGAATGCTATAACAGCTTCCAGGGGTCGGAGGAAGAGGATTTTTTAAGGAATATATAAAAGGAGAAAAGGAATTTTTTCTTTTCATGGGATGTGATTTTTTTATATAATATTTGAATGTTTTTTTCTTTTAATGAAAACATGAAGTTTATGGTGTTGAGTTATGTGTTCTATTAGCCACTATATTGTTAATTTATTTGGTCGGAGTATATTCTTGTAAGTCAGAAATTATATGCAAGAGTATGTTCCAGCAAAAAGATTTAGATTTGATCCTATAGAAGCCTAAGTAGTATGCATCATTTATAGTTCTAGTGGAGAGATTTAGATCTGATCTTGTAGGATCCTCAAGAGACGACATCAGCATTGATAGATCAACATTTATGGCCTTATGTGTAGAAGGCATGGAGAAAATAATCCCTAAAAACTATTGTACTATGCCCCTGCATTAGAATTGAAAATTTTTGGGTGTTTCCTCTACCATTGAAGTAATTTTACGAGTAGAGAAAAGATCGGAATCGAGATGTATTATGAGAGAGAGATACTCGTCTGACTATTTAAAGGCTTGGTGTAATCACTCTTGGAGAGGAACCAGTGGATTAATCACTTCTCTTTTGGTAAGAGATCTATTAATCATACATATTAGAGTTTGTTGCAAGAATTTTCCAAGGATAATTTGATGCTAAACAATGGAACTCAACCATATTTTCTGTGAATGGTTTAGCATGGGTCTACATCATATCTATGATTCTCTTTACCATATTGTAAAATAAATCTTTGGTTATAGTTTAGAAACCATGCAAGGTTTATTTTTAGGCCTACTTTAGCGTTCGTTAACTCAAATCCTGAGTCCCATTCAAAATGCTTGGAAGAAGTCAACATAACTCGTGTTATTGCCCCTTCCAAATTCAAATTAAGAAGGGACTGTTTAAAGACATATTTGGTTTGATAAGTGATTGTTTCAATACCCATTTGGTTCCATAAGAAAGAGAAATATGTTGTGAAGATTCCTACAATGCCCTTTTTTATGATCACTTTTTAACAAGGCCATTTGGAAGCATTTTCAGGTCATGTAGTATTTTTGAATCAGAAGAATTCTCCAACAAACATAATGTTTTAACTGATTACCAATAGTATCAGGAGTCATAGTCTAATAAAAAAGGTCATGTGATTGAAGAGATGTTATATGATCATGATGATGAGCATAACTATTTGATTTAGGAACCTATTGTTGAATATCTAGATGATTATCAAGGAAACACAACTAGATAGATCTCAAGGATTTTTTATACGTTTGGTCCTATATTATTCTTGCTTTACCTCATTAATTTTTTGGCCTCCCATGTTCAATTTCTATGTTTTCATTGATGATAATCATAGGATGAGATGATTATCAATATTAGCATTTTTAAGACAATATATAGTTGACTGTTGAGTGTGCTTCCTCCATTGTTGGAGTTGGAGCTTGGTTTTGGATCCTTGTTAAGAATACTGATGGGTGTTGGTGCCAAGCTAAGGTCAAATCTGGAAGTTATATATTTGGAGGAATTTTGGCTATAGTGGATCTGTTCAAGTGCTCTTGTAAAGAGCATAGTTGTATAGTCCTTATAAATCCCTTTCAAATGGTATAATGAACCTTGCAAAATTGAAAATAATGAGTTATATAAATTTAAAGTTTTTGAGAATTCCAAATCCTCTTGGTTCAACAACATGATAGAAGGTGCCGATGGGATTTTTTCCCATTAGTTAACATGAAATTTCACAACGTGACACATAGTTTTTGAATGAAATTCTTGGAATGGAGATCTATGGTCCCATGGTTGAAAGAGTTCACAAATGGAATATTTCCTGGAATTTGACATGAAATTTCATGTCCCACTATGGAGGTCAAATAAAAAAATTTGTGCAATTTAAGGAATGCCATAGAGCCACAATTAATGGACTCTGAGAGAGAGAAAGTGGTCCATCTCTTATTGGGTAAGTTCCTTACACACCATGAAAGATTGAGGATCACATAGGTTTTTTAACATGTTGGTGAATGGATTTATGGGAGATAGAATCTTCTAGATTGAAAAATTCCCAGCATCGGCATATAAAGTGAAACTATGCCCCAGAAACCTTTTTTATTAAGAAATACAATGACTAAAAAACACGTTCCCCAGGCTCCTCCTCTTTATTGTAACATGTGGAAGACAATGGGTGGTGACACAACAAGGAAGACAATGTGGCCTAATCATTACAAGACATGTGGCATGTGGCAGGTGATGTGTTAGCATATGATGACATGGCATAGCATACATGTGACATGTGGCAGATGTTTCTATCTTTTTGGGTGGCCAAGTGAGCCAAATCTAGGTTACATATGGAAACAATCAAAGGGTGAAATATTCCATGTTGTTGATATAGGACAAGGTTTAGGTAGGCCCCAAAATTTTGATATAGGAAAAAATTTTGAGGTTGTTGTAGAAACGACAATAATATCTTTCTAACTATGATAAATCATGGTAATTAAATATTCATTAAGCACTTGTGCCATGTGGCCCTTTGTGAAGAATACTTAATTGTCGTATTTTGGTAAGGGAAGTGTCAAACATTGTGAAAGGGAGTTATAATAAATATTTCAGAGGAAACATTGATACTAATGAGTCATGTCTATCATGGATACATGTACTAGATTCATTCCCAAAGTTTTATGCATTATTTTGTTGATGTTGTCACATGTGTTGGAAAGTGTATCCTAAGTGTCGCACTTAGAGATAAGTGTCATTTTCTTATCATTTCAATAGGTTCATGTTGATTTTTGGTATTGAGTGTTCATTATTGTGTCATCAAGAATTTTTATTTTGTGTTCATTTCAATACTTGTCCTGGTTTCATCTCTGCCTTATTGATCCAACACTTAAGTCAAATTGCAGAAAAATAATTTTCCAATCAATCCTGCCTCACTTCCTGAAATGCACATTTTATAATTGCAAGCCTAATTCAACATCCCCTAGATCTTGGAACTTTTCAATGCATAGTCACCGCCTCCAAGAACTACGCATTATGTAGTGACATTGCTTAGAGTTGCCTCATGTCTCCTAGAGTTATGCAAATTTTCCTCTCAGCCTACTTCCCACTGTGCATTGCATAGTTTTGGTAAGAAAAATACCTCCATGTCTCTTTAAACTATGCAACTACACAATATAGTGGTCTAGTCTCTCTCTTGAATTGATCATTGTGCAGTCATAGTTGGAAATCCTAACTCACTGTGTCATTGTCTCCCTCAACTGCGCAATCTTGTCTCTCATGTGTCTATCCACTATGGATTATGTAGTCATAGTCATCATTTCATCACTCTTGTCTCCTAGAGCTATACACCTCATAGTTCATGAGTCATATCCTCTATCGAGTACTAAGTTTCACGCTTATTAGTTAATTGCATAAAGAATGTTAGACTAGGAGATTTTTCAGACTGATGTTGTATTTTATTGAGTTAATTTGATATGTAGGTATTTTATTTTGACATGGTGGGATGATATTAAAGAATTATGAGAAGGATATTATGAAAGAATAAATTTGTGAAATTGTGGAGGCAAGATGAGCACTAAACAAGAAGATGAAGGGACACTAGATTGTGACAAAAGTTGAAAGATCCAAATCACATAGAAGACTCCATATCTTTAAGAATTTTGGAGGAGGAAGAGAATGAAAATTCAACATATATCATGAAGATACAAATATAGCAACAAGAAGAGAAGCGTGACATTGACACACCATCATAAAGTCCATATCATCAGTGCCAAGTCACGTCTTGTCAAGGTGTCATCTCAAGATTCGTATGAGACATCATATTGCAACATCATTTGTGGATGTAATTATGAAATTTTCAAGAAAATAATAAATTTAAAGTGTGTGGAAGTCCAAAGGTCACCAAAAGAATCTGAAAATTCATGTGGAAGTCCAAAGGCCTCTTAGGAGTTTGAAAAGTCACATGGAAGCTCAAGAGTTATGAGGGGAAATCAAGAGTCACAAGGGAGGTGAAGATTCAACTCATTTGTTATATATACCCTCATAGCTCAATCAAAGGAATTTTCACTTTGGCTTCTCAAGCTAGGAATAGGAGAGAAGAATAGGCTTTTGAGAAGCAAGTAGTGGCTTAAAATTCTTCTATGGACCAAGTGTTGTATCATTGTAATGTTGTATCTTGTAACTTTCACTTCATAATTTGAAGCTCTTGGAGTTGACACACTTTTAACGCATATGTCATAAATGATTATGAGATTATTCTTTCATTGTTTATGGTGTATGCTTATGTTAATTCATACTAATGAAAATGAACTATTTCATTGGATTTATTGTGATTCTTTGAAATGTGTCTCTTATGCTTTCATGATCGCAGTTACTTGGTGGACTATTTCGAAAGATTACTAGCGATTATTTAAAATTCATGTGTGTTTCTTTGCTAGGATAGAACTATTAATTTTATTTAAAATACTTACTTTATTTTATTTTTTGCGAAAGAACCATCATAAAATTTACAATTGAATACATCATAAGGATAATATACTATTTTATCTCATAACTGCATGCATTTCTCTTGTGTCATTTATTGGAGCCAAGTTAAATATTTAAGATGATGGAAACCAACCATACTTTCTGGTTGGGGCTCCTAATCTAAATAGTGTGAGGCCTAATTAGGATTTCATACTAAGGAGACCCCCTTACTGTTGGCGACATCTATAAAGATCAACATTTTTTGGCGCTAGAAGGAGGGTTGTCATTTCGTGGATGGAAACTCACCACATACTAACAAAAAATCTTCCATGCAAGGTAGCAATTCTTCGAGTTTAACTCCAACCCACACTCTTCAGTTAGGATATTACTCTCATCTTGGTTTGAAGTATGATTTTGAAGTCACTTACAGTGAAATCTGAATTTTTTTTCCAATTAACCATTAGTTTGAAAGATCTCTTGTATTTCTACCTGTTGTTGTTATCCTTCCTCATAAGCCTATAAATAAAGAGAAAACTTTAAATGACATATTGGTTTTTGCAATATAATATTTGGTTATTACAACCCTTGAAGAGTTAGATGATTTTACCAAAAGAACACATCAACAAGGGGACCTGCCACCAATTGAGGAATATTTCAATGGAGGTGGAAAATATTTTCCATTATCTGATGAAGAACAAATGAGAGAAGAGTAGTATACTTACAACGAGAGTTTAAAAGGTTAAAGAGAAGACTCTTCAGAATAAAAAAGTGAGGAAGAGGAGGAGACTAAAGACATGGCCAATGAAAAATTGGATTGGATGGCCCAAGGGCCTTTTTTTCTTCCAGGAAATCTTCATCACAATCCTAATCACCCAGAAAGCTTCTCTCAAAATATGATCTTCATAAGGAAACGAAGGTCGAGGACCACATCAACAACTTCTAGTTACATCTTCAGATGTTAGAGGTATAATTTGATGATGCTTCTTTTATATTGTTTCCATATACTCTAGAAGGTAGAGCTTTGGTTTGGTACCATAATATTCCACCTAATTCGATCCATAATTGGAGAGAGTTTAAAAAAATATTCTTCGAAAATATTGTTGGTAATAAAACTAGGGCTATGTTATTAAAAGAACTCGAGAATTTTAAGGTGGGGGAAAAGGGAAAAGGTAAATATTTCAATCAAATATTTACACGTATATTGAACAAATTCCCCACATATGGTCAACCACATTATTCCATTAAAAAATATTATTATTTTGTTTCCTTTCCTATTAACATTTTGGTTTTTGTTAAGTGCGTCGGAAAAGAAACTCTAGCTCTTAACTTTGCATAAGTGATTGTCACTGAAAATAACTTAAGATCTATTAGGGTCATTGATAATTAGGAGTATTTGAATGACCCCCAAAGACACTTCTAAGAAGTCCCAAAATCTCTTCCACCAAAGCTAAAGAGAAAGATCATTTCGATATGGAAAACTTGAATAAATATTTAAAGTTGTCAATTAACAAAGTATCAGAACTTAAGAGGAATTCAAGAAAGGCTTCTAGCAGTAATAAGTATTTCAATCGCTTCATTAAGAAAAATTTCAATCAAATGGCTAAGCCTCCACAGAGCCCCAATTTTTTGTTTAATGTGGAGAACTTATGCATGAAAATTTATTGTAGCTTTCACTAAGAGGCTCATTCAGAAAAAACATGCCCTCAGTGGAAGCACAACATGACTGTTGTGGTTGGAAATTTTATTGAAAGTTTTAAAATAGAACATAATTCTCAACAGATACATGAAACGAATGAACTTGCCTCGGTAGAGGAAAAATCAAATATTGGTGATGCAATTTTCATTCTTGATTTGATTCTCAATAATGATCTACAAAGTATTGATAAGCCTACAACGGGTAATGCTCATCCTCCACAACCTACTAAAAAATACAACTTGAGGATCAAATGACTAGTGCCTAAGTAAGATGTGAAAAATAAATTGTCAAGAAAAATCTTACCACCCAGTAATCCTACTCAGGACACTCTAAGTAAGTCTTGGAGTACAAAATGATAAAAATGTGCTTCTGGGAAAAATAAGATTAAGTCCACCACCCCTGAGGTGTCAGATAAAGTTACATAACCTACCACATCGATGCACCGTTCTCATGACAAAGACATTTCTTACAAAATTATTGAAGACGTGAAAAAATCTCGTGAAAATATTTTCATTTACAAAATAGCCAAAAGAGCAAGGCAACGACAATTTTTGATTCAAGAAATTGCATCGCAGCCTATGTCAGGAATAATAGTTTCTGTTTCTTTACCTTCAGATGATAAGTCCCCAACCATTCTTGAAGTTTCTTTAATTTAGAAAATGTAAATTCTATGTCTAATGTTCATAATTGCCTAGTTTATTTTGGTGCATCTACAAAATTCATGCCCCTATATTTTGCCAAGAAAATCAATGCTAAATGGGAAAATCATAATTCGAGAATCATTCAATTAGATAGATATATAGTACAGGAAATTGGTGAACTTAAAAATTTTATAATATGTTTATCATTAGATCATAGAGTTTACGAGTGTATCAATATAGTCATTGTGGACACTCCAAAAGCTTATGGTTTTTGTTGAGTAGAGACTGTTATAGTAAGCTGCAATGATACTTTTCTACCGACTAGTCACATTTATGGCTTCTGTATAAGGTAAAGAACAATCAAATCTAAGTCCAGAGTGAGCCATTTATGAAGCATATTTTCAAGATGCTTGAGGCACCTATTCATCCCTTCAATTATGTGCATATCATTTTTGGAGATTCCTTTCTAGAAGTTGACCATAGATGTTATGTAGAGAAACCTTCCCTCATACAACCAAATACACAATTGGAAATCCTTCCTTGTAATCCAATTGACACAAATGACTTTTGTATTCTACATGTAAATACTACTACTGTAGGAACTAAACCTAGTATTGCTAACATTTGGAAAATGTATTTTGATGGTTTTAAAACATAGGAGGGTTCTAGAGTTGATTTCATTTTAATAGACCCACAATAGAAAAAACATTTGATCTCATGTCACTTGGAGTTTGAGTGCACTAACAACATTGTTGAATATGAAGCACTAGTTTGGGTTTAAGGAAATACATTGACCTCAACGTTGAAGCACTAAAAGTAATAAGTGACTCAGAAATTGTTACACATTAAGTATGAAATAAAATCCATTGTGTGTCATCGAATCTAAGAAATTATCAACAAGAGGTATGGCCTCTCATTTCACATCTCAAAATTTTTAATATTAATTATGTTCCTCGGCTTTGTAATGTTGCTGCAAATACATTAACTAATGTTGGCGCTAGGTTTTCACCCATTGCAGAAATAATGAGGTATAAAATGGGCCTCAAAACAAAAATTTACAACCAAAATAAACTTTATAAGAACCAATAGGATTGAAGATGATGATATCAACCATGGGGGATGATTCACCATTTTTGGAGTAAAAAATTTAAAATATTAAAAAATATTTTTTTTTTCAACTCTTATTTGCAACTTATTTCCCCTATAGTTTTACTCAAATTTCAAGAGCGAGCGCTTGTTGGATGTGTAATTTAATTCTTCATCCAAGGGGTACTCATGTTGTATACTTTCGATGGACCCTGCTACACAAAAAATGAGAAATACATGAAAATTTTGATTGTAATCACATTTTTTCATGTATTTCTCATTTTTAGTGTACTAGGGTGCATCATTAGTATGAAAGGTTGGTTATCCTTGGATGAGGAATTAGATTTAGCATCAAATGAGTACTTCCTCTTGAAATTTTAGTAAAATGATAGGAAGATAAGTTGAAAATATGAGTTGAAAAAATAATTATTCTTTTCTCCCTCTAAAATTTTTATGATGTAATGTAATCTTAATTTATTATTTCTGCTATTATTTTATAATATTCCTTAGGATTCCCATTTTAGACCTAAAAATTTCTCTAATGCATTTAAGGATGGATTTTTATTTGAGATTATTTATAGGCCATATGTGCCTGATAACATTAATAGCTTTCCTATTTTTAATGATGACCATCAGATACTGGACTTCATGGAAAATGCTGATGTGTTCAATGATGCAACCATCGATGAATATGGGAACAAGAAATCCTTGCAAGGAATAGCTCCAGAAAACAAAGGAAACCCCATGCCTAAAGCTGTGGTAACTTTGGAAAATTTGTATGACCTACAAAATCATTTCAAGGGACCATTTAATATAAAGTCTAACAACTCTACTCTTTCGCATGAACAAGTGAATCTTAGTGCAAAAGAAGATCTCAATTATGTGAATCTTGGTATGTGTTTCACACCTCAAGAGACACAATAGTTTATCCACTTCTTTAAGCAATACCGAGATGTGTTCGCATGAACACACGATGGCTTGAAAAATTATGACACATGAATAATCCATCATGTGATTCCCATCAAAGAAGGGGTAATCATTTTTATTAGAAATTGAGAAAATTCCATCCTCTATTTGAACACTTCATTCACAAAGAACTAAATAAATTGTTGGATTCTTGGATCATGTTCAGAGTTTGTGACTCTACATGGGTCTATAAATTTTTTTTCGTAAGAAAGAAGTTCAAAGAGGTAAACTTGTGTGTTGATTTCCGAAAATTCAACTGGGCTTTAGACAAGGATAAAAATCCCGTGTTGTTTATGGAACAAATACTTAAAATATTATATGGGTAAAATATGTTCTCATTACTAGATGGTTTTTCTAGATACAACCAAGTTCTAGTAAGAAAACACGACTTACACAAAACTACTTTCAGGACCAAGTAGGTTACTATTGGGAAAAATGCTGAGAGGGGGGGGTGAATCAGTATTTACTGCATATTCAAAACTTTTACTTTTTCACTCTTTAAAACCCATACACTACTTTCCTTCAGTAAACTCGCATATGCACGCGGATATCCTTCATACAACTTGCGTATTAGCAGAGATATAAATATGCAGACATTTATTAACTTATTTCTTTGCAATATTCATTCATCTGATGTTAAGTTAACAGTAAACATGTGAAGTAACAACAGAATAAACCATCACACAAACCATCACACATGAACACCAGGATTTTTAGGTGGAAACCAAAGTCGGGAGAAAACCACCGCTGCAGTTGCTCAGCCTTCAATATTTCATTATAGAGAAAACATCTTACAACATATGTGCTGGTGCAGACTCTACCAGCACGCAGGCACCCACCTGCGCTAGTTTACCAGCCTCTCCTGGAAGGGAGCTCCAACCCCCTGACTCGTTTACCAGCCTCTCCTGGAAGGGAGCTACGACCCCCTGCTCTCGTTTACCAGCCTCACCTGGAAGGGAGCTACGACCCCCGGACTGAAGGCTACAACCCTCAGCACCTCTATGGACCACGTTTCATCAATTTTCACACTGGATCCAAAGCTTCCTTTAGGACACCACTTGCAGGCCACGTTTCATCATATTTTCAGACTGGACCCACTCCATACTTTTAAGCTCAAACATACATCACCAACAGATACTTATCAATTCAGAAAACACAGATCAGATAGCAGAAATATAGCAGAACAGATCAGATATTTCATACCCCATGCTTCAGCAAACCCTAGTTTGCATACGCGCTTTTCTTTCACTGATGTCGCGTATATACGCGCTTCCATTTACACAAACAAGCATATACTTCTGTACATATTACAGATCCAATTTCATTGCGCATACGCGCTTTCTCTTCAGCGAAGCCGCGTATATACGTGCTTCCTCTGTGGCAAACTAGCATATATATTTTCAACCATTATAGACCAGCAAACTTCTTCAGATCAGATATTCAGTTCAGATTCACCCTTTTACTTCAGACAGATGTTCGCCTCATCTCATATCTAAGCCTTCCATAAACAGATCTAGCAGATACAAATACATTCCAGATCTAGATTCCCTTCTTAATCATTTCTTTATTAGAGCACCATATATTCAGATCTATCATCAAACCTTTACCCTTTCCATACATATATACTTCACATAGAAGTATTCATTCAAGCTCAGACATCTTGCTCCCACGCTCATCATTTGCACAATGAATTTCTTCTCCTTATATAGGTTTACCCTTTTTCAATACCATGAGCCAAAACCACATTACTTCCGATGGCATTCCTAGACGGGGTCATTTAGACGAATCATTACCCAATACAATGGGTCAATACCATGGTGGTTACCCCTGGTTTTTCACTTTATGAGCGCTTTTTCCCATACGCGACTTGGAACGTTCTTTTCCGCGTCCATATGCGACTTCCCCTAGACAAATCCGCGTATGCCTTGAGACATACTCTTTTTCATCATGCTTTGACACATACTGACAATTCTTCCATTATTACATTATGTACCCACTGAAGATACATCAGATTTAGTTCATCAAGACATATTCTATCAAGCACAACTTCATCAAGTAAGTTGCCATTCAAGGACAACACTCAGCATCAAATTGCTAACAGACATCATTATTTACATCATTTACCAAGCCCATCAGGTCAAGAATAACTTCATCAGGTGGACTGCCATCAAGGACAACACATGTCAACATTCTCATGTCTTCATCTTCATTCAGTGGGTTTCCATCAAGGACAACACTCTGCATCATATTGCCAACAATCTCCCCCTTTGGACTTGATGGCAACCATAATGGTGTTTGGTTACCACAACAGATAGGTACATTAAGAATACAATAACACCATGTCGCTCTCTCCATTTTTGACACCATTCTTTCTCTTCATTCAAACACCATGTCACTCTCCCCCTTTGACATCAAGGGCAAAGGGCGGATCAAAACCAACACACTCTCCCCTTTTCTCCTCATGTAGAAGAAACGTTCTGCAGATCTCATATATACTAAAGTGACCAATCTCCCCCTGAGTTCATGCTAAATCTTCAAACATATTTTTAAATGAAGTACATGATTCTATGAACTTCCTATCACCAATGACTCATACTTTACATCAAATATCCAACCAAGTGGATTTACATATGAGACTCAACTACCCAACCAAGTGGGTTTACAAATTTGACTCATCTACCCAACCAAGTGGGTTTACAAAATTTTGACTCAGCTACCCAACCAAGTGGGTTTACAAAATAGACAAGTCCTTACATGACTGAATATTACAATTTTACATCATGGGTCTCAACAAGACCTTTTCATCAAGTTACAAAAATGACCATTATCAGAAAGACTTCAAAGAACATATTTCAAAATCATCATAATGCCAACAATGCATTGTACTCAGCAAAGCTAATGCTCCCCCTGAAACTGTGCATCCAAGCATCCTTTTCATATGACTAAGGCTCCCCCTTAGTTTGTGCATCCTGAACACTTTCACCAAAAAATCATCAAGGCATCTTTATCAAAACATTAGAAATAGAATTATGAGAACTGGAACACCACCAGAGAGACCAAACAGTATCAGAGATACCAGACAGCACTGCAGCTATGCTGAAGAGAGCTGACTCCAAACGAAAATTGTCAGCAATTAGACATACGCGGTTTTCTATGCAGGAACTCGCGTATATACGCGACTGTGTTTCAGGAAATCCGCGTATCCAATGCCATCTTCTATATTTTAACCAGATCTGATCCTCTGTGAAGAAAAGACAGTGTTTAGCTTCTTTCTGAGGTATTTTAATGCTTCCCTGGACTACAGATAGATAGAACAGTGTAGTTGTGTCTTCAAGCGTCATCCAATGGTTGTTGCAGAAGTAATTTGGTAACCAAGCCTTCAGATTCTTTGCAGCATCAATACAATCTTTCCAAGAGAGATCATCGTACCAGAAAAACATCTTCAAATAGGTGTCAAGAAATCATCCATGTGATCCAATATCATCAAGATCATCAAGATTTAACATGAAGTAACATATGTAGGAAAAATATCTCAACCATAGTAACAAACTCTGCATGATTTATTTCTGAATCAAACGACTTCCAACTCATCCATGTGTGAGCACAAAAGATACTTTTTAGCAAACAAGGCTCAAAATCTCATCATAATAAACCATGTACCAAGTCATCATTAATTAAGCATGAGTATCAAAATAGCCAAAAATAAGCAGTCATATTGCCAACAATGCAGTCATTAGTATTCAACCTGCTGCTCCCCCTGAACTAGTGCTCTTCCTTAACTTGTGCAACCTGAATTTATTCATCAGAAAGTCATCAGCAACAATCTCTGCATGAACTGCCCTTATCTCCGAATTATAAGACTTTCATCTCATCACCGAATACTCTTCATCAAAAAGAAAACAGGACTCATCCATAATCTTCAACATAAGACATCAATTATCATATCATCATTATTTAGAACTGAGAAATTAAGCTGATATAGAGTCAATAATATAGTTATTAACAATCAGACTGATGCTCCCCTTGAACCTCTGCTCCAGATCTTCAGCTATCATATAAATTCTCTTATCATCAATGCATACGCGACTGTGTCTTCTGTAACTCGCGTGTATACGCGACTTTTGTTAATAGAACCCGCGTATGGAAAGTGAAGCATAGAATTTTTTCACACTCCTTCATCTCCCCCTGAACTTGTACTTCATGTACCTGTCTTCTTCATATCAGATGCTCTATCAGAAATATATATAACCAGAAAAATCAAATCAACCATGAGAGTCATCATACATTTGCTCCCCCTGTGACGATACATTACTCAATCTCATAATGTATCCCACATCGTTCCTGCAGTCAATAAGAAAAGTCAGCTTCAGAAGTGGATGACTGCAGTAGGTTCAGTATTCCCTACGTTTCTGATCGGTCCTCCATCTTTTTCCAGATTTGTTTGAACTTTCTATTTGTGTGCTGGAAGTTATCCAATTTCTCATATCTGTTCAACCTGCATTCCTTTTCTACATGTCCATACTTGTTACAAGAATAACATCTCATGTGTCCAGAGAAATAGGCATAAGAATCATAATGAGTATTTCTAATCTTCCTCCTTTTGCACTCAGCTGCTTTATGTCCATACTTGTTACATAAAAAACAATATCCCTTAAAGAAACCAGAGTACCTTTCTAGGTAGGATCTGTTAGTTTGTGGCTGAAATGATCTTCTCCTGCAATTTGTTGCAACCTGCCCATAATTATGAAATTTAAAGAATTCAACATTATTGAATGATTTCCTTTGAGAATTCATGATTGTCGGTTGACCTTTTGTTTCTTTCAACACTTCAGATTTTGCATTGATGTCCTTTGATTCTTTAGCACTTCCTTGTGAGCTAGATTCTCCTTTAACAGTTTCATGGAAGCCAAGACCAAGTTTGATAGCAGGAGACCTTTGATTACTCAGAATATTGTCCAAAATATTAGTACTATCTTGAAACCTCAAAAGTTTAACCTTTTCTTCTAATTTACCTTTGAGAATGTTTACCTCAACCTCCAAGGCTTGACATTGCTTTGTCATGCTTTCTTCTTTCCTTCTTCCATCTTCTACTTGATCCTTCAGATTTAGAATTTCTTCTTTCAACCAACTTTCATTTTCTTCACATGTTTGTTGCGGCTCTTCATTCTTCTTATTTGATTTTTCCAGATCTTCTTTGAGAGAGATGATTTCTGCTTCAAGGCCTTCCTTTTCACGTGGTTGTAGAGGTTCCTCATTCTTCTTACTTGATGCTTCAAGATCAGTTTGTAGAGAGATGATTGCAGCTTCAAGTCCTTCATTCTTCTTGCTTGATTTTTCGAGATCTGCATTTAGATTGTTGATTTCTGCTTCTAGTTCTTTAATTCGATTGGATGCATAAGTATGAACCCTTTGATACTTGTCCACCTGTCCATTCAGAATTTCTATTTGTTTTTCCATTTGAGAGATCATCTCTTTGTTGATAGATTCTTGCGTCTTAGATGAACTTTGTAGTTATTCAACTTTAACCTTGAGAGCTTCTTCTAGATCCACAACTCTGCTTTCACTATCTTCACTATTGTTTGCACAACGAAAATCATTCAAAGGACCCCAATCACTATCTGATTCATCTTCTTCAATTTCTACTATACAAGTTTTCTGAGATATCTTCTTGTTTCGAGTAGCCTTCTTCTTTTGCTTCTTTTCCATGAGTACTTTTAGATCATGGGCAAAATCTTCTTCATCTTCACTGGACACTTCATCATCATCTTCATTTGCATAGTAACTCTTCCTCTTTTCAAATTGTTTCCCTTTACCATGTTTTTCTCTATAAGGACATTTAGCAGCATAGTGACCAACTTTTCCACACTCAAAACATTTGAAGGGAAGCTTACCTTTGAATCTTCCAGTACCTAGTTGGAGTTTTCTCACAAAATTCGCTTCTTCTTCTTCGGATATATAGCCGGTTTCTTTGACAACTTCCTTTTCCTTTCCTTTTGCAGACACTTTAAAAGCAGCTTCTCTGATTTGAGAAGGACCTCCTTGTCTCATTTCAAAAGCAGTCAAAATACCATGTAATTGAACAATAGTAAGAGTTTGCAGATCTTGCCTTTCCTCAATAGCTGAAACTTTAGAGTCAAATCTTGAAGTCAAGGATCTTAAGACTTTTTCTACCAGAGTAGTATCAGTTATGGTTTCACCCAAATTTCTCATCCGATTTACAATATCATCTAGACGAAGAAAGAAACTGGCAACACTTTCATCATTATGCATCTTCAAATTTTCATATTCAATTCTAAGAGTTTGGAGTTTTGCACTTTTTACCTTTGTGTCTCCTTCATAGCTTAGAATGATTTTGTCCCATATTTCTTTTGCCGAATGTAGTTGCATCACTTTAGCAAATTCTGATTCAGACATGCTTCCCAATAAGACATTCACTGCTTTGGCATTGATTTCATACTTCTTTCTTTCAGCTACATCAGTAGGAATACTTGCCGGGTATTGATAACCTTCTTCCACGATTTCCCATACATCTGCACCAAGACTTTGCAGATATGCTTTTGTACGTACCTTCCAGAATATCAGATTGCTTCCATTGAATAGAGGTGGCTTTATAGACATTAATCCTTCTTGACTTCCCATTGCGACGGATCTCCTTCAAGCGATCAAGCTTCTGTAGAAGGACCTGCTCCGATACCAATTGTTGGGAAAAATACTGAGAGGGGGGTGTGAATCAGTATTTACTGCATATTCAAAACTTTTACTTTTTCACTCTTTAAAACCCATACGCTACTTTCCTTCAGTAAACTCGCGTATACATGCAGATATCCTTCATACAACTCGCGTATTAGCAGAGATCTAAATATGCAGACATTTATT
Organism: Pinus albicaulis; assembly: GCA_034641835.2. Lineage (NCBI taxonomy): Eukaryota > Viridiplantae > Streptophyta > Pinopsida > Pinales > Pinaceae > Pinus > Pinus albicaulis. The sequence continues at coordinate 1,343,413,420 of CM076584.1, read as the reverse complement.
AACTTATTTCTTTGCAATATTCATTCATCTGATGTTAAGTTAAGAGTAAACATGTGAAGTAACAACAAAATAAACCATCACACAAAGCATCACACATGAACACCAGGATTTTTAGGTGGAAACCCAAGTCGGGAGAAAACCACCGCTGCAGTTGCTCAGCCTTCAATATTTTATTATAGAGAAAACATCTTAAAACATATGTGTTGGTGCAGACTCTACCAGCACGCAGGCACCCACCTGCGCTCGTTTACCAGCCTCTCCTGGAAGGGAGCTCCAACCCCCTGACTCGTTTACCAGCCTCTCCTGGAAGGGAGCTACGACCCCCGATCTCGTTTACCAGCCTCACCTGGAAGGGAGCTACAACCCCCTGACTGAAGGCTACAACCTTCAGCACCACCTTGGACCACATTTCATCAATTTTCACACTGGATCCAACAACTTCAATAGAACAACACTTGCAGGCCACGTTTCATCATATTTTCAGACTGGACCCTTTCCATACTTTTAAGCACAAACATACATCACCAACAGATACTTATCAACACAGATCAGATAGCAGAAACACAGCAGAACAGATCAGATATTTCATACCCCATGCTTCAGCAAACCCTAGTTTGCATACGCGCTTTCCTTTCACTGATGTCGCGTATATACGCGCTTCTGTTTACACAAACCAGCGTATACTTCTGTACATATTACAGATCCAATTTCATTGCGCATACGCGCTTTCTCTTCAGCGAAGCCGCGTATATACGCGCTTCCTCTGTGGCGAACTAGCGTATATATTTTCAACCATTATAGACCAGCATACTTCTTCAGATCAGATATTCAGTTCAGATTCACCCTTTTACTTCAGACAGATGTTCGCCTCATCTCAGATCTAAGCCTTCCATAAACAGATCTAGCAGATACAAATACATTCCAGATCTAGATTCCCTTCTTCATCATTTCTTTATTGGGGCATCATAGATTCAGATCTATCATCAAACCTTTACCCTTTCCATACAGATATACTTCATAGAGAAGTATTCATTCAAGCTCAGACATCATGCTCCCACACTCATGATTTGCACAATGAATTTCTTCTCTTTATATAGGTTTACCCTTTTTCAATACCATGAGCCAAAACCACATTACTTCCAATGGTATTCCTGGACGGGGTCATTTAGATGAATCATTACCCAATGCAATGGGTCAATACCATGGTGGTTACCCCTGGTTTTGCACTTTATGAGCGCTTTTGCCCATACGCGACTTGGCACGTTCTTTCCTGCGTGCATACGCGACTTCCCCTAGACAAATCCACGTATGCCTTGAGACATACTCTTTTTCATCATGCTTTGACACATACTGACAATTCTTCCATTATTACATTCTGTACCCACTGTAGATACATCAGATTTAGTTCATCAAGACATATTCTATCAAGCACAACTTCATCAAGTAAGTTTCCATTCAAGGACAACACTCAGCATCATATTGCTAACAAACATCATTTCATATCAGATTTACATCATTTACCAAGCCCATCAGGTCAAGAATAACTTCATCAGGTGGATTTCCATCAAGGACAACACATGTCAACATTCTCATGTCTTCATCTTCATTCAGTGGGTTTCCATCAAGGACAACACTCTGCATCATATTGCCAACAGTTACCTTTTGATTTAAGCGAATTCCTTTTACGATCATTAATGTGGGAGCTACCTTCCAATGGGATATGAGGGAAATATCTTAGGCCATATTATTGCAAAGAGTGGGATCAAAGTGGACCTAAAGCAAGTCAAATATATCGCTCAAATTCCCTTTCCACTGAAAAAAAAAATCCATGCAATTCTTCCTAGGGAAGATAAACTTCCTTCGTAAGTTCATATTGGATTACTCACAAATAGTAAAAAAATTACATGAAATGATCAAGAAGGATGTAGTTTATAAGTGGGACAAAATGGAAAAGGGTCCATTTTCCCGTATCAAGCAAGTGATCGTCGAAGCTCCAACATTATACAATACAAATTTCGGCAAAGATTTCCTATTATATAATTTTTCTTTTGACACCTATCTTGGAGTCATTCTCACACAGAAGGAAGATCAAGGTAATTAATTACCAATATCATTCATGAGTGTTGGACTACAAGGAAATAAATTAAATTACACTTCCATTGATAAACAAGCTTAAGCAGTATACAAGGCGCTAAATCACTTTAGGTCGTTCCTTCATAAATGTCATGCTCTAAGAGGCCTTGCTCCATGGAACTTAGTACATGTGACTAAGGAAGGCAAGTGTCTAAAGTGCTAATACCAGAAGTCCCTATGGCTAGTTAGTTTACATTCTTATGGCTTGAACTCAAAGTCTTGGATGTAGACAACCCGTAAGGCTTTCGGCTTTCACTCTCTTTCTATCAAATAATAGAAAACCTCATATATCTATTATCTTTGTGCCTCACCAAATTGTTAGATCACTTTTTCTACAACAAGAGTTGGGTGAGAGAAGGGTGAATTGGATGACAATATTACAGGAGTATGATCTTGAATCAAATATAGTTCACACAATAAAAGACCATAGTCTTTGCCATCTTGTAGGAAAAACATCTAATACACTAGAAGGGGACTATTCTGGGTGGGAATAGAAAATTAAAATATATAATGTTGAACAAGTTACCCCCATTGATGTAGTCATGTCTTAGTACACAGATGTGTGAAAATATCTTGATCATGATACATTTCCATTGTTTTTATCAGTACGATAAATGAGGGCTATTTGACTCAAAGCTTAGTCATATCATTTGGTAAATGGAGTTTGTTTTCGGAAGCACCACAATGGGGTCCTGCTCAAGTGTTTGGAATCACTGGATTAAAAAACGGTATTAAAGGACCTTCACAATAGACAAACTGGAACACACTAAGCGAGAGATACTACTGTGCACAAATTCATGTGAGTATTCAAATGATAACCCTATTTGTAGGAATGTAAAGTCTTCACTACTTGAAGGAATGTAAATATTAACCTACATTCAATATGTAAATGTTGCATATGAATGAAACCTAATCTATGCAATCAAACAAAAATGTTTGAAATTGAAACCCCAGATTAAGGAGCATAAATCAAAGAAATAAATTTAATCTAGTTTCCATATAAAAAATGGTAATCAAAATTTAATCACTATGTTCCAAAGAGAGTAGACTTAGTGACAAGATTTATTAGAAATCTCATGAGATAATCAATAAATCATCACTGTATTGCTAAATTCATAAATATGTCCACTAACCCTAATTGAAAAAATGTTTTGTAGTGGATGAAGGTCAAGGATTAGATGGTCTTTGGTCTCCATAAACCATGTTAATTGAGACTAAGGGAAATTATTTAAGGCTAGAGGGGGAAATCAAGCTTCAAGAGAAATTTTCAATGAGTTTACACGGCGCTAGAGGATGTTATAGGATTTCTCTTCTTTGCTACAGTATTAAATCCATGAGAATTCTGAGGGTAGGGAAGGTCGTATGAAGGCATGGGAAGGTAGTGGAGGAAATAAGGGCTTTTGGGGTATTTTCCAAGCCCATTACCCTTAATGGGCTCATATAGAACGAAAACCAATGCACACAGTGGCCTTCAACAACCAAGAATTTTGTTTTTAGTGGAGAACATTTTGAGATAGTTGTGAGGCGAGGAGAAAGAGGATGATGATGGGAGGAGGAGTGAGGAATGAAAATTTCAGCCCTGAAAAAAAAAAGAAAAATAATTATTTTGAAACTTTAAAGGAATGCCAAACTGATAACTAAATTGGAGAAAAATGGAACTAAATGTGAAAGGATGAGTTGAATTTTATTTTCAATATATCTATTCCATAAAAATACAATTTAACGCATAGCATGCATATGAACTACATTCATGAAATATTATACTATCTAGGCTCAAATAAAGTTGTTATTCAATCACTAGATGTATAGGGAGCAAATAATTTTTGAAAGAGGAAACTCAAAAAACCTAAATACTACAAGGAAAGGAAACCGTGTATTTTTTTCCTACTAGTACCAAACCCCCAACCAAACATTCCACAAGGGAACTGATTGGAAGACCTACAGAAGAAATTTTCACATACAAGTTTGCTAGACAAATAAGGAAAATATTTCTAGGAAAGGAAATGCATGAAAAAAAAAAAAAAAAAAAGAGACTAGAGCCTCTAGTTTGGGCCCTAACCCAAGGGGACTCAAAACTCTAAAGAAAATCAGTTATAGATCAAAAATAGGCTACTCAGTAATGTGAAATAATACTCAAGTACATCAGAAATGGAAACAACAAGCTCTTAGGTCTTAATAGTATATATCCTCCAGTAACAATACAAATCCTATTTAGCCCTTAGGCTTGATTATTTATACAAGATTAACTGAGGGGAATATTCCTTGGAAAGATGCTTTCTTCCCACCAAAATCCCTAAGAAGATGGATCTTTATCCATGTATTATTCGAGTTGATCAGTTTTATGTGGATCTTTAAACTAGAAGTCAATACTTGTAGGGATCAGATCGATATTTGGGTGCGTAAACGTAGGATACGAACCTCCTACATATTCTCCAGTTTCCTTTTAATGAATACTTACATAGTAAATGCATCTTAATGCACTCTATACATGTGCATTAATAAAATTTGGCCACAAGAAATTATAATCATCCTCTATTCTTCCTAATAACCACATAATAGTAAAACACATTCCACTAAATGCGACGAAAGAGGTAAATAAAGGTTGAAATAAATCTAGATGGGCCTTATTTTTTACCTATTAATGAGGGTTGTGATCACCCCCCTACTGAAGATGTTTCTTAGCATTTGAGAAATTTACTCACTGAGTTTTAGCTCATGTATGGCCCTCATGGCCTCTCTGAAATCCCAAGGAACTCTAGATGGTGTGCCTTTTTCTGGACATAAACCTGCATTTTCCTCTATTATTTCCCACTACTTTTGTTATTCTGGTTGATCTTTTATTTCTTGTAATCCAAATAACAAAGGAGGAATGATTTTTAGCCCTATCTGCCTTATCTTCAACATCTAAACAATCGTCTTGTAGAGTGGGGTTATCTCTAGGTTATTCCTCGACCTCTAAGGGGTGTGGTATTCCCTGATTTGTAGACAATTTGGAAGATCATGCCATCTCCTTTGGCAAGCCTCCAAACTCTCCATCCCTAACAACCTAAAAATGTCATCAATATGGAGGATGGCTTGCTCTTGTTTTTCTAAGTAGCGAGGAGCTAATTAAGGGTCTGTAGAGATGATTATATGATTGATTATTACATCTTTGGGAATTTTTAACTATTCTTTGATATATAGAGGGTCATTTTCTTCCATATCTATAACCTTATTCAATTCCTAAACCCTTGCTTCCTCATGGACCAGCCAAGAGGTTAGTCCCATTAGCTGTGCATCCCCCAGCCTTGAATTGTGGTCCGAAAAGTTCATATTTATGAGGATAATGTTATGAATCTAGAATTCAACTAATGTGGCCTTATCTTCAATGTCATCCTACTGGGAAAAAAACAATAAAATTATTCTTCTTCGTGCACTTCAACTTATTCTTCCTTTCTTCCCTCCTCTTCTTAAGCCTCTTCTTTAGCATCACTTTGTTTTATTGTCTCTTCATGTTCTATGATAGGTTGGGCTTGAGTCTCAATGATTGCTTCCTTATCCATCTCCATAAGGTTTGTCCATGGTATAGGGTCATTGAGGTGTTTGAAGGAATCCGTGACAAGTAGCCTTATGATCCCATGAGAATAAGTGTATTGGTGTTTCCCTTCCCTCGCCTTTTCACTCATTTCTATCATAAACTAAAGAAGAAAGTGAGGAACATAGAGCTTGCTTGGGATATGAAATTCTGTCTTGAACCTCAACTCATAAATAAACCTAAACTGACATGCATACACAATACTTAACCTTCCCTCACAGGATATGTATTTTAGGATGTTGTAGGCTACTTCATCACATGGGTAAAGCGAGCTATCCCTTCTAACTCCATTTTTATCGTCAATTTTATTTTCTTTAGGAAGGAAGAAGTTATTTTTAGTTTTAATGGTTGTTGTCCTATCCTCGTTGCCCCACCTAACACCTAAGGCCAATGTGGTCACCTTGCTAATGATTTTTTTATTGAGATGGAGGGCAAGTCCTCTTACGATAATGTTGGCCTATCTTCCTCCTAAGAGTGAAGTTCAATGGAAAATTCATGGGTTATTTCATCATCATATACCTTGATTTTCTCAGAGAAACATATCCATTAGTGACTTGTGAAGATGTCTCTGACAAAAGGATGTTGGTGTATTAATTTTGAGTCTGTGGGTTCCCTTATATTGAAGCCTCCTCCCATGTTCCTTAATGTGGCTCTTCTATGTTTATTCCAAATATTTTTAGTCAATTATCAGCTTATGGACAATATAAGGTTTCAAAATAAGGATGTGAGAAATGATTTTCCTCTTCTAAATTCATGAAAAACATATGCCACATTAAAAACAAATTAATTCCTCTTCCATCATTCTTTTCACAAAAAAAAATGTTTGAAAATTCCCAATCTCAAGGATTTGCTATAGGATGCAGAAAATTGACCTAGTTTTTTCATTTTTTTTTCATGGAAGGTGAAGGAAATGTATGAGCTACCCCTACATTGAAGAATTTTTCATGGATCTTGGGGCTCTAAAGAAAATTTTGCACCAATTCAAGCCCTTTTCACCCATCGATCCAATCATGTAGCATTTTTTTTCAATGATGTAGTAGTTAGTTGCAATTTTGTAGAAGTTGTGTGCGATCTTGTAGCACAGAGTTCAGATCCTGTATAAACTTCTATTCAAGCGTGTACCACCTCTCTAACAACATATGGTCCCCCGGTGGTAGATAGCTCAATTATTACAACTTAGTAGCCTCTCTTACTGATTTTTGGAATGAGCTCTTGGTACAACTGAAGTTTGGGCTTGTCCTTTTATTCCATTTTTGGTTTGGTGGTTGGCTTAGTGCATTGTATGAGTTGGCCCCGACCTACCACCTTCGTACTTTCTCAAGGGATCATTGGACCACCCCTTCAAATTTTCACTTCCATTTTTTATAATTTTCCCCCACATTGCTGGGATGGGGTAGTTAAATCCAATTAACTTTTTGAGGGTGGTTGAGACTGCTGGCCACCTTCAGCCTACAAAAAATTTTCTCCCCATACATTTTAGACAGGTTGAAACTATCATACAAATAAAGGAAGATGTGATGAGCTTCATTCATTTTTTTACCTGATGGTTCTTGACTGTCTTGATGTCTGAATTCTACTTCCAGAATGGTGGGTCATTTGTTGACTAGGTGAGGTGACCTTTTCCATATAGGTTGCTTCTTTCTTTAGATCTGCTTTGGAAGGTTATACTATATTTTTTCTGCACATATGTTTTTATGTTTACTTTCCAGAGCATTTCCATTGTAGGTTCTGCTAATGGTGGATCGAGATACTAATACTAGATATGAGCAGTGACCATCTAATAGCCTTGAATAGATTTTTTTGCTGCCCGTGATTTAGGATATGATCACTCAACGCTTCGTGATGTTCAATTCCTCACTCTGGTTCTTCCAAGTGATTCTGATTGGGTTTTCTTAGATTGCTATAATATTGGGTTCCTTCATGTAGAAATCACACAAACCCTCCTATGATGACAATAAGCACATGTGATGCATCCAAGAACTTTTATAATTAATTTCAAACTCATGGACAAGGATTAAAATATTTGGTTGTGGTGAAAATAATGAAAGGAGTGATGAAAATGGGTTTTCTCTTTATGAAAAGAGGTGGTTATTCAGGTGTATAAGTGGCTAAATGGTGTGAAGGATGGGTGATGGTGGTGTGGTGGACATATTATTTCATTCCCCTATGGAAAACATAGGATTTAAACCCGTTCCACATGTTTATCATAATTCTATAGCAAATATGGAAAATCCTATAGAAATTTAAGATAATCATGTATCACTTTAGGACTAAGGTATAATTGAGTGGGATAGGTTTCCTCGTGATGGAGGAACTTTGGGAGGTTTATGTAATGATGAAATACATGCATATGACTAGCTTATTGGGCGAAAAGTGGAGTGTGGAGACTGCTTATGTTGATTTTTTTCCTTATTTGGCCATGGTTGTAACCATGAAAAAATATATTAGCAATAATTATGTAAGGGTTCCCTCACTTTCCCTTTATTATTTTTCTTTTTATTTTTTCATTCTTTTTCATTTTTTCATTTTTACTTATTTTTTCTTGAGACATGTAGACTACCTCAAAAGAGGTTTTTAACCTATAGGCCTATGCTAGGTGCCTCAAAGGATGTTTTCAGCTGGGGATATTTTCATTGATTTTTTTGACTCTTGAGCTTCCTCATAGATGTGGTCATCCATACAGTTAGCCTTAGGTGCCTCATGAAGGTTTTCATCGAGGCTCTCTTATTTTTCCTCTTTTTTTGTTTTTTTTTTCGTCCTCTATTTATCAGAGGTTGTATGAACTGAGAGTTGTGAGACCACAAATTATATTCAACTCCTTACTTATTGAGTTGGTAAATTCTTCCTTTGACAGAGGCCTCTTGTACAAATTTAACCAATAACCATTAACCAAAAGTGGGATTCCTTCTTCATCAATTGTTCTTATTTGGACCAATCCTCATGACACTTTTCTACCAAATAAGAATGCAACCATATTCTTATCATCAATTTTCCTTTGAAATCATTGAACCAAGAATCATAAGGCAGGGCCTAATCACCATATTCTAAGCTCCTCTCCCTGATATTTCTATCATGCCAAATCTTCCTCTGTAGCTGGATAACCTCAGTGTGCATGAGACCCTGAAATTTGAACTAATACACACCATGTAGCTGGAGAAACATTTCTTGTTGAGTTGTAGTGATGTTTAGATCAAACCGTGATGTCATTCTTAAGGTATGATAATAAAACTCAATGGAAAATGGGGGATTCTTGCCTTAAACCATATCAAAGGCGGTGAAACTAATGGTGGTTTTCCAAGTGGTATTATAGGCCCAAGTTTCTTCTACAACTTAGGATACCCAAGCCTTTTTTATTCTGCTAATAGCTTTAATAAATATGTTCACCAAATCTTTGATCGTGACATCCACCTTCCCATTTTCCTGAGGCTGATAGGCATTGGATTTTTTATGATTGATATGATGTTGTTCCATAATGCCTCAATAATATTTGAATTAAACTGAGATGCTTGATTAATGACCATCTCCCTTGGGAACCCAAACTTATAGAATATATTTTCCCTGATAATTCTAGTAGCCTTCTACTTCATTGTTTCCTTTACTTCGTTTGTTTCATCCCACTTTGTCAATAAATGAGTGCACATAATTATGTATCTCTTTTTTTCCATATGGGGTATCAATTGAGCCATTGAAATCCATTCTCCATTTCTCAAATTTCTCAAGAGTCACTTGGGGTTGCATGGGAATATCATCCTTTGGTGTATACTATCCCATCCTTTAACACTCATCACATCTAGCAGTGTATCTTCAGGCATCTTGGTGCAGATCTAGTGTGCCAATAGTAGTCGTCTTGGAGGATTTTGAAGGTTTTCCTCTTAGTAGAAAAAATTTCCCCCACAGGTTCTATCATGGCATGCTGAGATGATGTCAAAGACCGTTTCCTCCCTCACACATATCCTCAATGTCTAATTTATTCCTAACTTGAAGAGATTCCCCCCTATCTAGGTGAAAGGGGCACTCTTTCTGAAAATATTTATCTTCTCTTTGGAGGATAAGTTAGGAGTGAAACTCCTACCAACCAAGAAATTTTCTATATCAGCAAACCAAGGAGAAAGAAGTGAGATAGAAAAATGGTTCTCATTCGGAGGCTAGTCATCTATCATATCCTCATTTCCTATACGTAGTTTCATTCTAAACTAAAAATATGCAACCACATTTTCTTTCCCCAATTTGTCAACAATGGTTTATATCAAATTATTGAAATAATAACAACCATCTAATGATCCTATCATTGACATCTCATTTACTCACCAATTATTTATTGGCTGCATAATCAATATGAAAAAATACTTGGTACCCAGTGATATAATGCCTAAAATTCCTCAAAGGGTGCAAAACAAATAAGAGCTATTTTATTAGTAATTATGTAATTAATTTCATCTTTGGAGAGCTCCTTACTGATTAAATATGTCGCATAAGGAAAATTTTCTTCCACTTTTCCAAAATCCTCTCCTACAACTTTTCTTGATGCATATGTGTGGATGTGGAAAGGAAATTCCCCATTGAGACTTCTAAGAATTGGTGCAGTGGTCAAATTCTCTTTCATTTCTTAAAATTCCTCTTGACATCTATCTTTCCAACAAAAATATGAGTCATAAGTCAAGAATCCAAACAAAGGTGAAGCCAACCTGCTAAAATACTTAATGAATCTTTTTTATAACAAACTAGCCCAAGGAAACTTATGACATCCCTTTTATTTTGAGTGATAGGGACCCTTTTGATAATGGATACCTTGTTAAGGTCAACTTGGATCCCTTCCTTTGATAGAAAGTGACCTAGGACAATCCCTACATTCATAAAAAATTCACACTTTTCAGGACTTAGTAAAAGATTTCAATGCATTTATTTAAAATTTTGCATAGATTGGAAAGCTTCCTAGAAATAATTTCCGTAAGAGGTGAAGTCACCCATGTATATTTCAGTTGTTTCATGAAAAATATCAACAAATATAATCAAAAATTCCCTTTGCAAGGTAGCACAGCATTGCACAAACTAAAAGGGAGGACTCTATAGGAAAAGGTCCCCCATGTGCATGAAAAGGAGGTATTGTCTTGATACTTAGGGATGATATGGATTTGATTATATCCACTAAATACATCGAGGAATGAAAATAATTTCTTCCTTCCAAGGGCATCTAGGACTTCATGAATGAAAGGCAAAGGGAAATTATTCTTCTTTGGTGCATTGTTTAGTTCCCTATAGTAAACACGGATCCTCCACTTCCCATTTTTTTCGAGTTCTATGAAAAGGGGGGACACACACTCACTATATGAAATGGGGTAAACGAATCTTAAATTCAGTAGCTTTTGCAATTCTCGGTTCGCAATATCCTTAAGGGAAAGGTTCATTGTTTTATGGGGTTGGGACATATTTTTAAATTCCTCCTTAATGTAAATACGATGGATACAAACTGAGGGATGAAAATTTTTCATTTCCTTATAGTCCTAAGAAAAATAATCAAGATGTTGCCTCAATATAATGCATAACTGATATTCTTTCTCTGATGAGAGGGAAGGGTTAATTTTTAGAGCTTTGTATGGGTAATTTCCATAATATTAGCATGATATGGGCTAGACATGGAAAATAATAGTTCATATCATGGATTTTTCATAGGTTTCCCTAATTATTCTTCCACTATCTCATAAATTGGGATGGAAGTAGGAGGTTGATTCTATAGGAAGTGATCAATAATGTCATCCTCATCTCGCTTCCCACTTCCTACAGTAGTGTCTAATTTACAAACTAGGTACAGGGATGACTGATTATAGTCCTCATCCTCCTATTCTTATACCCACAAAGGTAAATTATTCTCAATAGAATGTTGAGTAGGGGGATATAATACAAGTTTCTTTGAGATATGCCCATTTTTATGGTAATTTTTCTAGCCCTGTAACTAATGTAAGCATCAACAATGGCTAACCAAGGTCTCCCTAGAATGAGAGGGTACCCATTAAACTATGTTTTCTTTTGAAGGAGAAGGAAATGAGTTGTATATTCCTAAGATTCAATGGAGACCATCACATCCTCAATAACTTGCTTACTAGGGCTATTGTGGATCTATATGAAAGCTACAACACTATCACGGTATTTCTCAAGGCTCCTTGGAGGTGGAGCTTTAAATTGGTTTCCTTGGGTATGCCATTGATGGCATCATTAAGGTAAATAATTGTGTTGGGCACTATAATACTATTAATTTTCAGATCCACTACTGGGCTACCGAGAACCAAGTACTTTCGGGGAGATAACCCTCTGAAGTATTTGATCAGACAACTTCCCAACAACATTAATAGTGGGGGCATCTCTTTTTCTTCTCCCAGACATCTTGAAACACTCTTCCTTGATAATGTTTTCATAAATGGGGACATATTTTATGTCCCGAAGAAGGGGTATCTTAACACACAAGTTCTTCAATTCTCCCAAATTTTAGCCTCTTATAGGGTGTTTTTGGGGTTTGACCAACCTTTTAGGATAGGGAGTTATATTCATTTAAATGGTATTTTCTTCCTTCTCTTATTCAATATCTTCATGTGGAGAAGGTGGTTGAACATATGGAAGTACCTTCCCATACCTAAAGCTTATCTCTTGTATCTCCACAAGATAATATAAAATTCCCCCCCACTATATACTTGTTGTTCCTACTTGTGGTTCTAGTTTAGGAGGGATTGCATGGCATGTGAGGCTACTCAAGTGGGTTACTATGTTTATTTTTGCTTAAGTGGAGGAGGAGGCAACAAGGTAGCAGCTTGGGATTCATCGGTCCTCCATCCTTGTGAAGGGATTCCCCACTAAGGGGGTTGATGTTGGTATGGATAAAAGGGTAGATTGACAAGTTTAGGAGGATAATGAGGACTATAGGACCAAGGAGAAGGCATGGAACAAGCAGGGTGAGCTGGAGGATACCATGACTAGAAGGGTGCACTTTAGTTTGGACTAAAAAAATTATAATGTGCACCTAACAGTGCTTGAGGACCTTGGGGTCTCCAATGACTGATAAAGAAAAGCTACTCCAAGCCATTATTTTCCCCTTGGTATATAGCCTTCAAGATCAAAAGAGAGGAACATGTGTTTTTGGCATGGTTCTCATCACAAACTGAGCAAAGCTCCATAGTATTCATTTGACACTCATTTTTTTGGTGCCTCTTGGTCCATCTAAGGAAAAAGATAGCTTGTGCCTTTTATGCTTCCTCTTACTTCCTCTTAATTTCCATAGTATCCATATGTAAGGAAGCAATGTTAAACATATCACTCTTTAAGTCTTAAATCATACTGCCTATCTCATGTTTTATGGTTGAGGTTGAGGGAGAAGAGTTGAATAGACCTTAACTAGACCTTCCTCTCTTCCTCCCATCCCTAGAATTAATTTTGAATATTATCTTAATGTCTTCATAGGCCAGCTAGTAGATACCTCTATTGGGCCACTAATTTGTATTATTATTATCAGTTATTAACATCCATTTCATCCATTTATAATATTCTTTCATCATATTATTTATCATAATTTATTATATAATTCCATTTCATAATTATTTATGCTCTTTTGGATAAATAATAATTGTTCTCCTTTATTTTAATAAATTAATGATTATTATGCATGATTTTTCCAATTATGGTTTATTAATGAATTAATTTTAACATAAATCACTATTTTAGTCTCCAAGATCTCTTCCAGACTACAGATTTGATCTTCAGCTGTTAATTAAGTAATCCAACTCAGAAATTCGCTAGAATAAAAAGAGACAGTTTTACGTTGAACGTTCCGGGCAAACAAAGAATAATATTGAAAATATGAAGCATGGGTTTTGTGTAGAATGGACCAAATTATTTTTACAATGAGAATTTTCCAAAATTCGGTCTTGATTAAGAGAAACGCAGGTTTCTTCGAAGGACAGATTTGCCAATTTTCTGTTGTGGCCATTTTCCAAAATTACCCCTATTGTAAATGCTAGATTCGACTTATGCCAGCTGAATCATGACGTAAATATCTTTCAAATATTATCTTTCTTATTGAGATTTTGTAATCAATTTATTTCCCCTTTCTTGTTTGTATATTTAAAAGGGCACAAATCAGAGAGAAGGGGAGGATGGAGAACAAGAGGATAGAACACATAGGAGAAGACATAGAGGGTTAAGCAAGAAGAGACAGATTTGTAACAGAAGCATGTTCGATTAATTGAATGCACAATGTTTTGCTATTCCATTTGTAAGCTGTGAGTTTTCCGCAGCCCTGATCAGAGAGTTGGGCCCACTTTCCGATCAAGTGTTGCGTATTTCCTATGTGTTGTTATTTCTATTTCATGTTTTGTATAATTTGCAATTGCTGTGACAGTAGATGTATTTTCTGATACTCTTATTGTTGTAAATGCATTGTAAGATTTACGATTTATTTCTGCCATTTCTTTATTTTTTCTTACAATGATTGTTGCTTTGTTTAGATTATCGAATCCATGATTGATATCAGAATTGTGCTATTGTATCTGCACATACTATGCACGTTAGCCTTGCAATAACCAAATGTCCCCGGATTGATAATTAATGTGGGAAAGGGTTTGAATATTCATTCACACTTGGACACCAACATTTTGGCACCATTTCCAGGGAGGGTAAAAAAGGTGCAAGAACACGATTCATATTGATCTAAGGATCAATATCTCGTCTTAGGGAGGGAAATTCTACCCTGCTCTAGGTCTTGAGCGTAGTTTTTCAGTTTTTCTTTTTGATTGATTTATTTTGAACCAATCTCTCATCCTAGGGAGGGAAATGTTGCCCTGTTCTAGGTCCTGAGTGTAGTTATTCTATTTTTCTTCTCTTTTTATGGATTTATTAGGAACTGATCTCTCGTCCTGGGGAGGGAAATGCTACCCTGCTCTAGATCCTGAGCGTTAGTCATTTTTTGTTTGTTTTTATTTCTATTGATTTCTTAGGGCCTAATATCTCGTCGTGGGGAGGGAAATGCTACCCTGCTCCAATTCCCGAGCTTAAGATTTCTTGATTTTCTTTCTTTCTTTCTTTCTTTCTGTTTAAACACCCAATCTCTCGTCCTAGGGAGGGAAGTTTCACCCTGCTCTAGGTCTTGAGCTTTAAGAATTGTTTGAATGTTTTTCCTTCATCTGGTTTTTTGAAGAAAGATCTACACAAAAACGCAGAGCATGAGGTCAGGGAAGAAAGCATCAAAACAATATGAAATTCAATCACGGAACTTCAGGATGCGACAAATATGGGAAATCAAGACTATATTGAAGATTGGTTTCACTCTTTTGTTTTCTCGCAACATCACTCTACACTTAAATAACTCTTGGCACTATCCTTAACAGGGAAGTTGGTCTCTCATACTCGTGGATTTATTAACATACATTTTTCAAATACGGGTATGTGCATACTTGAGGCATTATTTCGAAAATGACTTCACTGGAAGTATTCTTATATGTAAGTATATTTTATCTTTAAAATTAGAGTAGTGTAGTGTAGAATATAGAATGAATAAAGACATAAATAAATAAATTACTTTAGATGTAAAA
The DNA here is from genome assembly GCA_034641835.2 of Pinus albicaulis. Lineage (NCBI taxonomy): Eukaryota > Viridiplantae > Streptophyta > Pinopsida > Pinales > Pinaceae > Pinus > Pinus albicaulis. Next base: position 1,343,398,141 of record CM076584.1, on the reverse strand, counting down.
ATAGTTGTTTTTGTTGCAACACGCTGTGAAAATTAACATTGGTGATCAATATTCAAACATGTTTATGTATATAGATGCATTATATTGAAAATAAAATTTCTACAAACACTCATATTCATTTTTATCACCTTCTTGGAAAAATTCATTAATTATCATATCTTATGGCTTGCGGGCTTGATGAAAATTCTGGAAAAACAGTCGGGACAGTCATGTTTTGAGGGACCAAATGGACGTATTTTCAAGAATTTTTTCTATCCTACATATCCATTCATGTCTAATTTATAACTCGATTTGGATTTGAAACGAAAAAGTTATGACCAAAACAATGACAGGATCTCTAGTATCTAGCTCAGGAATAGAGTTGGGACAGTCCATTTTTGAGGCCTAAATGACTATATTTTGGAAACCTATTTCTATGGTATATTATCCTATGAATATAGTTTACAACGCAATTTGAATCACCTTGTTTCGATATCGTATGAGGAAGTTATGACCAAAATACTAACTGCTTATCCTAAATCAGCACTCTTGAAACTTTGTTTTCTTGGCTATTCACTAGCATATTTGACCCATCAATTATCCTTGCCTTCAAAACCTCTTTATATTGGATATATTTAAATGAATATACTTTAATCTCAAATTTTAATCGGTTTAATCCATCATCAAATGAAAAATTTATGCTTGAAATATGAACTGTTGGTCTGAGCTGGAAAATCGAAAATGACTCTATTATGCAGGTTATTCTAAGAAAAATTAACATACCATTCCATGGAATTTTTAAAGCCTGTTTCTATTAGATACATCTCTCTGAATTCACTTTCATTTTTCTTTGGAATCACTCAAATCGGATGAAAAAAAAAGAAGTTATCATTGAAATACTGTTGGTTAGTATGGTTGGCCACCACTCTCCTGCAGGGAATAAATTAATTTTACTTTGTTATTCTTTTCCCATGGATTTATTTTATAGAGTAACTAATTGTTTTTTCTTGCATATTTCTTGGAATAGGTGAGCTCGATCATCTCTCTTCTTCCATGATTTCATGTTTTATTGCAGGTAAACACTCATTTTTTGCAGGTCCGAGGAGAATAAATGAGGTCAATTTATGAACAAGTGATTCTTGAAGGTAGTGATAATGAAATAAAAACATTTTCAAAGATTTTTTCTCACACAGAGAAAAAAACATGAATATTTTCATCAATTAATGGATTTATAACTTGAGAAATGGGGAATTGATTCCTATTTGAAGATCCAAGTCATTTCCGGAAAAAAAAAACATTTTTCCATTTATTCACCATTCACAAACAACATTGCTGCAACAAAAATCATAACCATAGTAACTTAAGTTATTTATTTGTATATTGGTTTTAAATAAAGAGTCATTTATTTTCTGATTTCTCTTTTGTTTTTATGCTTAAGGTATTGTTTACTTCAAAGTCACATTTTCTTTGATTTGTTCTCAAAATAAAAGGAGGAGTTCTTAAGTTTCGTGATCTTGTTACTCTGAATGTTGTTACTCCGGATGCTGCTACTTGTGATGTTGTTACTCCTTCGATGCTACTACTCTGTAATGCTGTTACTTCTTTTTTGTTGTTACTCCGGATGCTGCTACTCACAATGTTGTTACTCCTCGGATGTTGCTATTCCATGATGTTGATACTCTGCGATGTTGTTACTCCTTGGTTGTTGTTACTCCAGATGCTTCTACTCAGGATGTTGTTACTCCTCGGATGCTGCTACTCTACACTACTGTTACTCCGGATGCTATTACTCGCACTTCTATTACTCTGGATGTTGTTACTCACACTATTGTTACTCCGGATGTTGTTACTCGCACTGTTGTTACTTTGGATGTTGTTACTCGCACTGCTGTTACACCAGATGTTGTTACTTGCACTATTGTTACTCCGGATGTCGTTACTCGCACTGTTGTTACTCCACTAGTTTTGTGAATCCATCACTACTGTTACTCCATCAGTGTTGTGAATCCGTCACTACTGTTACTCCGTCAGTGTTGTGAATCCGTCACTGTTGTTACTGTGTCAGTGTTCTGAATCCATAACTGCTATTACTCCGGAAAAGTTTTCTAAGTGTTGGATGTTGTTACTTCTAAAATTTTCTAAGTGTATGGTGTTCTTACTGCTCTAATGATGTTACTCCTCCGGTGATGTTAATCTATGGTGATATTTTTCTAAGTACTTGGTGTTGTTACTCCTCCAATGTTTTTACTCTGCCAAGGTAAGTCGCCATGTACGTCCTCGATCGAATCCGTGGATTTATTTGGTATTTTAATTATGACATGATCAACTATGACTAATGGCAGACATACTTTACTTGAGGGGGTTCTCATATTTAAAGGATGATTATTATGGTAAGTCTTGTCAGGAATGATTCACTCTTAATTCCTCATTATTTTGTAAAGTGACTAATCCTCTTTCATGTCACCTTCTTAACATCATTATTTTTACCCTTTCCTTGTTATTACCTAAGTCACGGTTGTTGTTACCTCAGTCGCAACTATTTTTGTTCGCCAATTTTCACATTGAATTCAACATATGTAGGTCTTTCTAATTTTTTTTTCTCTTCGGTGAATGGGAAATACCTTTAATGGTCTAGGCCCTCTTTGACATAATGATTGGGTAGTCAATTTATTTTTGTTTATCTATAAACGTAATCTTATTTTTAAGGAATAATTATGCAAAGATGATTTCTTCACGTCAACTTTCAACTTTCCTAATTGGTCAGATCCCTGATCTTGTAAAATTTATGGTGATGACCACAGAATTGTATTTAAATATTTCCGCCATTATCTAATGAACTTTTCTTCAACCCAAATCTCAACAATGAAAAATATATTTATCAGCAGTGATTTTAAGGTTATTACTTTTTTAGAAGAAAAACTATCAAAGTTGAAAATAGTTACTACACAACTTTTTACGCCATCCCTAAATCTTAAGGAGTTGATCTGCCACCCCATCTATTAAGTAATCTGTTATTGATTAAAAAAAACTATAGTTGAATTTCAAACATAAATGGTCAACTGGAGGATAGGAGGTCTCATCACAAGCCGACCTACCAAGATCATAGGTCCTAATAAAGTGACATTACCACTACTGATCACCAAGCCACGGTAATGGCCTTCAGTCATAAAACTGAAGGAAAAGAGGTCTCATCATGAGCCAACTTTTTCACTTTTGTTAGCTCCCGTTAATGGCATTGTTATTAACTAGTTACCATGCTAGAACAATGATCTTTAGTTGACATCTAAGTAAATTGAAAGGATTTTTGCACCTATGTACTTATTTATAATAGATGGGACATTGGCATCTCAATAGGTTAAAAAGGCATCGTTGTCGAGGCTATGGACGCCTGCTGGCAGCAGTGGCTATGCCTATGGGATAGAAGTTAATTTAGTACTATAATCTACTTGGTTACCTTGTTTTGTCAAAGCCAATTTTTGATAAAGCTGACTGTTGCATATACAAAGTTTTCCAGAACTCATGGTTCATGGGGTAATATTTAATCAGTTCGTAGATGATGGTGGTTATGGTTTATATCTATTATTGAGTTATAAATATTTACTTTACATGTCAAGGATGAAATTGTTAGGATATTTGATATTTGACATTTTGTATCATCTAATCTATAATTCGTTTATTCTACAAGTATCATACATTTAACCAAAGATAATTTCTTTCCCAATGAATCACCATTTATTCATATCTTAACAACACCACTAAGAGGCTTGATTCTGATTTTGAATTAAATGTAATTAGACAAACTGTGAGAAGCAAATACTGAGATAACTAATTCTCATAATTTCTATGCTCATGACAACCAAAGCTTATGGGTATAGGGAATGCTTCTTTGCCCTTCTTATCCATTATTATCCCATGTCATTCACAATATGATTATGTCACTTTTATATGTATTGAGATAATTGAGGTGATGAATTACTGATTAAGGATACTCATGAGATTTTTTTATAGATGACAATGAAACTAATCAGTTTGGTGGAAGGAAACCCTGCTACACTTTTTGATTACTTTTTCAGCTTGGATGGCTTCCACCTTCTGCATCACTTTCAGCATCAGCTCAGCCTACATCAGCTTCAAAAAAAATGTCAATCCATACATGCCATTCCACATTTTTATGGAGGTAAAACTTGAGATAAAATAGTATAAGGTTTTGATTTATTAAAATTTTAGGAGAATGTCATGAGAAACCATTGAGCATTATTCACTCATCTTTTTCAACCATTATTTCTCTTTCTTTACCACTTCCCATTTTTCAGAGACAAAATCTTTCAGTTTGGGGGAGTGTTACTTTCATTATCATAAACATGCCATTAATATTCTTTATCATCCATTGATCTCATTATTCATTCTCAAAATCTCCCTTTTTCCATGTTATACACCAAACAAATATTTCAGCCATGATTGTAGAAACCACACCAATTTTTTTTCTAGAGTAGCATGAGGGCATGCTAATTCTCCTATTTGGGGGAAGGGTTGCTATGCATGATGAATGATTTCTCATTCCTTCCTCATTTAAGGTATACAATCCTAAAATTGATTTGTGTATATCCTTAAAAATATCAACTGGATTCTTCTAATTTGTGGACAACAAATTTATCATTAAACCCAAAAAATTTCAAGATAAACCAATTTGTTAATTCCAAAAAAAAAATCATGCATTATTACCTAAAACTATTTTTCTGATATATTGAAATCCTTTCATTTCATTGATTTGATTTTCGGATTGGATAAGCTTTGATATAGCATAAATTTTCTTACAAAATTTCAGCAAAATCTGGTTTGTAATGAAGTTTGTATTTACTTGTATCATACGTTGTTGCAACTTCATATACATATGGTTGAAAGTATACATGAAAATTATTTTAAGGAAGAATTTGAGGAAGAAGCCTTCTCTTCCATCAGTATCATGCACTGGGGTGAGCATTTTGGTTATTGTATTACAACTTGGTTAATACAGAGGCATTGGGTTGCATGAGGACATGCAACATGTTAAGATTGGGGGAGATGTTGGGCCACTAATTTGTATTATCATTATCACTTCTTAACATCCATTTCATCCATTTCTAATATTATTTTATCATATTATTTATCATAATTTATTATATAATTCCATTTCATAATTATTTATTCTCTTTTGGATAAATAATACTTGTTCTCTTTTATTTTAATAAATTAATGATTATTATGCATGATTTTTCCAATGATGGTTTATTAATGAATTCGTTATAACATAAATCACTATTTTAGCCTCCAAGATCTCTTCCAAATTGCATATTTTATCTTCAGCTATTAATTAAATAATCCAACTCAGAAATTTGCTGGAATGACAAGAGACATTTTTTTGTTGAACATTTCGGGAAAACAAGGAAGAATATTGAAAATCCAAAACATGGTTTTTGTGCAAAACAGACCAAATTAGTTTTTCAATGAGAAGTTTTCCAAAATTGTGTCTTGATTGAGAGAAACACGGGTTTCTTCGAAGGACAAATTTGCAGATTTTCTGTTGTGGCCGTTTTCCAAAATTGCCCCAATTGTAATTGCTAGATTCGGCTTGTGCCAGCTGAATCATGATGGAAATATCTTTCAAATCTTATCTTCATTATTGAGATTTTGTAATCAATTTATTTCTCCTTTGTTTTTTGTATATTTAAAAGGGCACAAATCAGAGAGAAGGGGAGGATGGAGAACAAGAGGATAGAATGCATGGGAGAAGGCATAGAGGGTTAAGCAAGAAGAGACATATTTGTAACAGAAGCATGTTCGATTAATTGAATGCACAATGTTTTGTTGTTCCATTTGTAAGCTGTGATTTTTCCGCATCCTTGATCAGAGAGTTGGGCCCACTCTCCAATCATGTGTTGTGTATTTCCTGTGTGTTGTTATTTCTATTTCATGTTTTGTATAATTTACAATTGCTGTGACAGTAGATGTATTCGTTGATACTCTTATTGTTGTGAATGCATTCTAAGCTTTATGATTTATTTCTGACATTTCTTTATTTGTTGTTACAATGATTTTTTCTTTGTTTAAATTATTGAATCCACGATTGATATCAGAATTGTGCTATTGTATCTGAACATACTATGCGCGTTAGCCTTGCAATAACCAAACACACCCGGATTGATAATTAATGTGAGAAAGGGTTTGAATATTCATTCACAATTGGACAATAAAAATATCCACCAAAAAACATATTAAGGGTCTCCATTACATCCTTCCTAATCCCTTGGAGGAGTAAAAGCTTGAGGGAATTAGGGTCAAGGTTACAGGTAGCCCTTCTATAGTTGAGTTGGAACCTTTCCTCATATTCTTCTAAGGACTCGTCTAACCCTAGGGTCATCCTAAATATCTCATATTTTGTGTTATTACACCTACAATAATACCTATATTTTATGATTAAAGGCTTGTTTCATTTGTCCCCAAGTAGTGATTGTGCCTCCAGTCAGGCTCATGAACTAGTGTATGGTTGCATCCTTGAGTGTGGAAGGAATCAAATTCAACGTATGTTCATAAAAAATATGATTATAGGTCCTATAAACAACAACAAATTCAAAAATTTATGTGTCAAGGTCCTCAAAATTTAGGCCATGAAAACATGGGAGAGTATTGGGGATTATACTATTCATTATGGCCTCCCCATAGGTTTCTCAGATAGGAAAAATCTTGGTCTTCCTATTTTCAATAATGTTTTGGGTAGGTGATATACATTCTTCCTCCCTTATGGGTTCTTCAAGGATTTCTGGTTTCTCACCTAAGGGATTCTCCAACTCTTCTATGGTTAGAGTAGGATTTTCAAAGTCACCAAAGTATAGTGATGGTTGAATGTTAGAAGGGGTGAGGGTTTTTGGTAGGAATTTCCCTTGATTATCCCTACTCCTATGAGGCGTGGAAAAATTTTTGTTTTTGGGTTTTTCTCTTCTTCTTTTTTAATTTTCAAATCAAACAATGTTGATGTAAAATAATATAATTATGGAAAATAAAGGAAATTTATAAGTAGAAACAAAACCTACTTGGAAACCTCCCCAAAAATGACACCAAAAGGTGATGAGCCTCAATATTGCAACAAGAGTTTTACAACTCCTAAGGCTACCAACAAAAATTATCAACTCAGGGTTCATGCAAACTTAAGAGGTGAAAGTGCTATACGCATAGTAGGTTAAGCTCTAAACATGTCACTTTCAAGAGACTAGACCAAGGCATACAATGACCACTTTATCAATTAATTCTAGATTAGTAAGAAAATAAATTGAATGAAAGAAAAATTCTACTCTAATTGTAGTAGTGGAAATATTACTCTATTTGTAATGGAATGGAAATGTTTCTTAATCAAAATTAAATGCTAACCTTATTTGAAGGAATGTAAATGTTACATTACTTGCAGTAATGTGATAATTTACCTTCTTGCATCATGTAAGTGTTTCATATAAAGGAAACCTAATCTATGTATTGAAATAATAATGCTTGAAATTGAAAGTCTAGATTAAGGAGCATAAACTGAAGCAAGAAATATAATATAATTTGCATAAAAAAATAGCATGCAATCAAAATTTAATAACTGTGTTTTAGAGGGAGTATAATTAGAGACAAAATTAATTAAACATCTCATGAGATAATCAATAAAAAGCATCAATGTATTGTTAAATTCATAAATTTGTCCACTAACCCTAATTGCAGAAATGTTTTGCACTGGATGGAAGGAATGGCTTAGGTGGTATTTTTTCTATCTCAATCATGGTTTCAGAGCATAAGAGACATTATTCAAGGCTAGGAGGAAAAGTAAACCTTCAGGAGAAATTTTGGTGGAGTTTGCATGGTGCTACAGGATGCTACAAAATTCCTACATGATTTCTAGAAGATGCTACAAGATTGCCCTGTTTTTCTAGGTGATTGAATATGTGAGAACTCTGAGGGTATTAAAGGTGTTATGAAGGTATTCAATGGTATTTAAGGGTATATTAATGTTTTGTGGGACCTTTTCCTAGCCTATTACTCTTCACTGGCCCATATTTCACACAAACCAATGCACATAGTGGCCTTCAACAAACCAAAATTGTGTCCTTGGTGGAAAACATTTTAGAGAGTTGTAAGGTGAGGCGAAAGAGGATTATGATGGGAGGAGTGTGGAATGACAATGTGAAACTTGGAAAAAAATAGTGGTACCATTACACCAAATAAATAATTCTTTTGCGACTTGAAAGGAATGCCAAATTGATAACCAAATTGCAGAAAAATGGAACTAAATGAGAATGGATGAACTGAATTTTATGACAAAAAAAGAAAGGATGAGTTGAATTTTATTTGAAATATATCTACTACATCAAAATAAAACCTAACTTATAGCAAACATATGACCTACATGCATGAAATATTATACTTTACTAGCTCAAAGAAGATTGTTATTCAATCACTATATGTGTAGGGAATAGAACATGTAGGAAGAGGCAACTCAAAAGACGTAACTGCTACAAGGAAAAAACAACTATGTACTTTTGGCCTTCCAGCACCACATCCCAACCAAGCATCCCACAAGAGAACTGATTGGAAGACCTGAACAGGAAATTTTAATAGACAAGTTTACAATACAAATAAGGAAAATATTACTATGAAAGGAAATGCATGAAATAATTATACAAATAAGAGATAATAGAGCCTTTGGGTTGGGTCATAACCAAAGGGGACTCAACCCTCTAAACAAACTCAGTTGTCGATAAAAAATAGGATAGTAATTAATGTGAAATAGTGCTCAAGTACATCAGAAATGGAAACAACGAGATCTTAGCTCCAAACAGTCTCTATCCTCCTGCAAAGAGTCAAATCCTATTGAGCCCTTCGGCTTGATTGTTTACACAAGAGTAACTGAGGATAAGATTCCTTGGAAACAGGGTTTCTTCCCTCCAAAATTCCTAAAACTATGCATGTTTCTCCCTATAGTCTTTGATTTCATCAAATACTAGTCGATCTTTGAATTGGAAGTGATTAATTGTAGGGAGTAGATCAATATTTGTGTGAGAAAATGTAGGAGATCACCTCACTACATCTTCTCCAACTTCCTTCCAATGTATCCCTACATATTAAATGCACATTATTTCACTCTACCTACACATTAACCACATTAGGCCATAACACATGATAATCATCCTCTAGTCTTCCTGGCAAGCACATAATAGTAAAAAATATGTCATTAAATGTCAGGAAAGAGGTAAATATAGGTTGGAGGCCATATAGGCCTTATTATTTACCTATTAATGAGGCCCATTAGAACCATCAAACACTTTCGAATCAAATACATCGAAAGGATAACATACTTGTTTATCTTGAAAGTCCATGCATTTCTCTTATGACATTTATTACAGCCAAGGAAAATCTTTAATATGATGGCAACCAACCATACTTTCTAGTTGGGGCTCCTACCCCAAATGGTGTGAGTTCTAATTGGAATTTCATACTAAGGATACCCCCTTAATATTGGTGGTATCCTACATTTTCAATAGATCTAATAACCCATATCAACATCAGATGAGAACATATGTTATGGATAATGTACAAACCAAAACCCAATAGATACAATGGTTGACATTTACTTGATCCAAAGGCTCAGATCTACATTGGGCTTTACACATGCACAAAGTTTATGGAAAATGTTCAGTGTGATGAATGATATCAACGGGTGACATGAAAATCTCTTGGGGTTTATTCTAGGGGGCACATTTATAATAATTATCATGTGTTAATAATTTGTGGCACTTTGGGATAGTAAATGCTTAAGGGGTATTCAGGTTGTATTATAATCATATCAGACTAGTGACTCAATGGACTTGATAAGTTAGTGCATCACACTAACTTTTGGTTGATCTTGGTTTTTTCCCTTTGACATATATTGATCTGAATTTATACAGGAACATAATAAAATAGAAATATAAACATGGACACATAGATGCAGTAGAAATATAATATCATTTCCTTCATATGAAAGACTAAAATATGCTTACATATAGAAAGGAAATAAATAAGCTCAGGCGATGGTAGCTTATCTTTGACAAGAGATGTGATGGCTACATGCTTCTAAACTATGTTACAATGAGGCTCAAAGGAATATTTATTGTTGAGAAATAATGGAAAACCCTAAGCATCCAAAAACCTAACCCTAGGGGTTGAAGCACCAAAATTATGGGCCCCGTTTGGGTAAATTAGTAATCAATTTTGCGGGGATGTAACTTTGGCATATGATCTATGTTTGACATGCATGATACCTCGTTAGAAATATCTATCAGAGGAATACAATTTTTGAGTGGCCAACATGAGTCAAAATTTTATGTTGCCCCTGATTTTCCCAAAAAACATCGTTTAGGGCCTCAAAGCAACTCCAGAAGTTCAGGACCTGAAAAATTACCAAAAATAGTAAACTGTGCTACAATTAAGGAAAATGAAAAATAAAAGAAACAATGGTTGGGGTCCAAGTGGAATAGGTGGGTGGCCACCAATATCCACCTGGATTAGTCCTCCCCCGTTAGGAAGCAATGGTCCCCATTGCGTTGAGTTCCTCCATGAGGTGACGAAACTTCTACTGAACTTGGTCCCTGGTGAGCCACTTTCTTTACTACAGGAGTTGGCCAACTTTGACAGCCCGATACAGCTATATCTTCTACTAGTGAGTGTTCTTGATCTTCATCTCCATGATTCAATCATTTGTGTCATGTTCCATGCTTTCACAGTTTATCTATGTTGGTATGAGTTGTTCTGCAATGACTCATGTGTCTAGTAATGGTGGAAAGTATTAGTAAAGGTGGTCAACATTGAAAACTGGGTGTAGGCCAAGGAATAGGGGAATGATGAGCTCAAAATAATTGTCTCCCATGGATTTGATAATAGTGTAAGGCCCATATCAGAGTGGTATGAGCTTCTAATGAGCTCCGGTGAGGCATTCTTTCTGCAAATGAAACCAAACTTTGTCGCCCACCTGAAACTTGTGTGGAACCTGATGTTGATCATGTCAATGCTTGTAATTAGCATTGGACTTCTCCAGGATGTCATGAACCTGCTTGCGAACGTGCTAGATATTTTCAGTAAATCTACTTTCTTTATTAGCCTCAAACAATGCATGTGTGGATTATGTCTTGTAGTCGAATGAGGCATGCCAACATTAATCGAAGACAATGGTTGAAATCCTAGACCCACTTGAAAGGAATTGCGACCATTAAATCTATGGAGACCCCTGTTATAACTGTGTTTCACATAGGGGAGGCTATCATCACAAGCTCATGGATGCTTGGAGTTGTACATGCAGAGTATGTGCACTATCATCCTATTGACGACCTTTGTCTGGCCATCAGTCGTGGGATGGAATCAAGTCAAATTGGTGAGCTTGGTGTCTAATAGTGTCAAGAGGCTTGACTATAATGTGCTCAGGAACCTATTGTCCCAATCTGATATAATGGTCTACGGGATCCCAAAATGTACCCAAACTTGTTGAAAGAAGAGCTTGAAAATTTCTAGTGCTATGATACTCTTCTTGCAAGGATATTAGAAAATCTCTCCACGACCAAAAATACACAATCATTACCATGCATGGTAGAAGGGAGGCTAGAAATATAGTCCATGGATATGGATTCCCACAGCTAGTTGGGAGTAGGAAGAAGAGTGTACAAGCATTGCTTCTCGATGGTTGGCTTGGTGATGGTGCAGGAAGTGCAGGATCTGATATATTTTCCAACATCCAATAGCCAATAGGATTTTTGACCAACAAAATTAGTTTTGTAGTACAACCAAAACTTTCTCCACACCAAAGTGTCTGGAAACCTGACTGTAGTGTTCCTACTAAATCAGCTTGGAACGCTCGCTAAATGGAACACAAAGGTGGCCAAGGTAGCATAATAATGCATCTTGGAGGTGGAAATTAGGAACTTGCATTCCATCTACTAGAATCTGGTATTTGGAGGTGAACGCTCGGTGATTTGTTTATATTTTTCGCCATCCAGAGGTATCGTGGCCACAAGAGTTTAAAACAGTAGTTAGTGCTGCAACTAAGGGTCACTTAAGGCAATCTACAACATGATTGGTGCTCCCCTTTTTGTATTTAATGTTAAAGTATATTTTTTACAGATGTGTAAACCATTCCTGATGGTGATTGTTTTATAAATTACCTTGTGTCTGTATAAACTAAAAGTGTTGGTTACCGGTGTGGATGACCATCTCCTTCCCCATAATGTAATTCTCCTATTGCCAGAAAGCTTGCACAATGGAATACCTTTTTTATCATAGGTGGGGTAGTTACGAATTGTATCAGAAAGTGTCTCACTACGATAGGCGAATGGATGACTGTGTTGGGTGAGGACTACACCAATAGCATAGTAAGAGGCATATGTTTCAAGTTCAAATGGTTATTTCAGGTCTAGCAGTGTGAGTATTGGTGCAGAGCAGAGGTGGTGCTTCAACTCAACGAACGCCTTCTATTGGGATTCAAACCAGGAAAAATTTTATTTCGCCCCGCCCTTAGTAATCTGAATCAAAGTCCAAGTGATATGGGAGAATCCCAACATGGACCTCCGATAAAAAATTTCAAGGCCCAAAAGGATGAAAAGCTTTGTTAGAGTGGTCAGGGCTGGCCAAACCCAACTGACTTGAATCTTGGTAAGATTCACATGCACACCACACTCATTTATGATGTAACCCAGATGTTGGACATGGCTCCTACCAAAGGTGAATTATTCCATGTTTGCACACAATTTTTGTTGCCGAAGGGTTTGAAGGACCCGTTGAATGTGTTGCAAGTGTTCTTCCCAACTCTTGCTAAAGATGAGTATGTCATCCTGATAAACAACCAAAAATGAGTTGGTGAAGGGCCACAAGATGTTATCCATTAGCCTCATAAAAGTAGCAGGGGAATTTTTCAATCCGAAGGGAATAACCAACCATTCAAATAGGCCTTAGTTGGATTTGAAGTTACTCTTCTATACATCTATGGGATCGATTGGAACCTGGTGATAACTAGACTTCACATCGATATTGTTGAAATACTTTTCCCCCTTGAGTTGGTCCAGAATATCATCAATATGTGGGATTGGATATCGGATCCTGATAGTAATTTTTTTTGTTCTCGATAATGAATGCAAAGCCTCAAGGTCCCATATTTATTTTGTACAAGTATAATCAGGCTCCCACAAGGACAAGAACTTGGTCGGATGTGTCATTTTCATAACAAATCATGTATTATCCTCTTGACCTCTTCATTTTCCATAATGGAACAATGATATATCATCCCATTGGGTAGAGGTGCTCTGAGAGTCAGATCGATCGAATGCTTGACTTGCCAATGCAAGGGTACCCCTGCGAGTGAGGAAAATATGTTCCTGTATTATTCCACGAATGTATACACCTTCTTCTACTACATGGAGTAATCCTTCCCGAGGGCCATGGATGCCGCTACAATATTCCCCTTACTTTGGGAGCGAATAAAAAAGAAAAAAAATTTCTTGGTCTGGGATATCATCTTGCTACATTAATTAGGATAGATCAAATAGATGTCGGTAGGCAGGGCTACTTCCGGTATCCTGTATAACTTATTACCCAAATAAATAATAACAGTGCGAGGCTTAGAATAATACATGGCATGATTGTCTTAATTTGATTGTCCTAATAATACATCAGCAAATTCAAGAGGAGATATATCACACAATACCTCATCCGTGAAGGGCTTGATGTTATAGGGAAGGAAAAACTGGTGGCTGACACAGAGATCTCATCCTTGGTGATGCAACCCGATGGTGTATCGTTGTGGGTGTGGTGTGGATAGTAGGCCCAAACACATCACAAAATATTATGAAATGAGGTTCTTTTGACTCCCTCTATCAACAGTGAATTAGAGTAGTGAAGCCTTCACCCAGATTTGTGAGTGGAAGAGGTGCTTCCCCTCCTCTGCATCTTCAAGTTCTTCCTTTTGGATCTTGGTCGTGGCTACCATCGTAGTGGGTTCTACATCAATTACCTGCTCTCCCTTGTTGGGTTTCAGCTCAGAATCAGAACATGCTTCCGTCTCTGAGTCTCTCAGCTCGACCAGCAGTGCCTACTCTATGTGACATACATGCATGTTGTGAGTGGAGATTTTATGGAACTCATACCACTTTCTTGTGTCATTTTATGCATTCTCATCACCCTTGGCTTGTAGCTTTGAGGATTTTCTCTAGGGAGCTCGAGTTAGGCTCTTTCCTTTTCTCTGTGGCTCGAGGGCACCTTTGTTTAGCTTTGTGTTCGCATATACAAAGTCTCACTTCTTCTTCTTTAATTTCTACTCAATTTTGGCAGTATATTTTTATGTTGTACCAAGAAAGGAGATGTCCAGGAACTCCATTTACTCTTGAATGTATTTGTGCAAACAACTGCGGTACTTGAGAACCATATTTTTTCCAGAATATTTGATACCCATCTTTGTGCGCAGGGTATGGAAAATATTTTTCATGTCATGCACATCTTGATCCCTCTGCTGTCGAAACTTAGTCCATTGTATGTAAATGTCTTAACATCTCCCAACAGGGTAGTATTGTTCCTTGATGGCATCTTGGAAAGAATTCAAAGTTGGTGTGACTGGGAATAGTGAGGGTTCCCCCTTATCCTTCTATGCACAATAGGTTTCCCCCTAGTCCTTGAAGTGGGGGCTCACTTTCAAGAGTGAAAAAGTAATATTTTCCCTATTGGAAAAACCATGAACAAAAATATTTCCTTCCAACAGATTTAACCATTTATATACAACATATTCATCTTTTTGTATTTCAAATGTGGGAGTGTCAAATTTTACTTGTACCTTAAAGGGAGTGGTACCTCCATAGTGGTTTCCAGATGAAGATGTGCCACCTGTGGGCATCCGTCGAAGGATATGGTAAAATTTATCCATCATCGCGTTCCTCTGTTTCTTGAGGGCCTCCACGAGCAACATTTTGATAGAATATCCTACTCTCTCATCATTCTTTTCATTCATCATGGGAGGTCGTCAGGGTTTGTGAGTGTGATCTTGAAATGGTTTAACCAGATCAATCCCTAAATCCTTATACCCTGACCTCGTTGGGGACATGCAAGAAAAATAGAGAAAGAGAAGATCAATCTGATACCACTGATCCAAATTGTTGTGGAAATGGAATATAATGCAAATATAAATATGGACACGGAGAAGCAATAGAAATATAACTTCATTTCATTAATATCAAATACTGAAATATGCTTACATACATAATGGAAATAAACTACCTTGGGCGATGGTAGCTTCTCTTTGAGAAGAGAGGTTTCAACCACATGCCTCTAATCTATGTTACAATGAGGCTCAAAGGCCTATTTATTATTGAGAAATAATGGGAAACATTAAACATCCAAAAACCTAACCCTAACAGATGAAGTGCCAACATTATGGGCCCTATTATGGTAAATTGGTACATCAACTTCCCCAGGACGTAACTTTGGCATACAATCTTCGTTTGACGTGTATAATACCTCATTAGAAAGATATACCCGAGGAATAAAAATTTCATTTAGGGTCTCAAGATGGCTCCAGAATTTCAGGACCCAAAAAATTGTTAAAAATTGGAAATTGTGCTATAATTAAGAAAACTAAAAAATGGAAAGAAACAATAGTGGGGGTCTAAGTGGAATAGGCGGGCGGCCACTAATATCAACCTAGATAATATATATAGCATAGGGTATAAAAGGTTAAGGGTACAAAGTATTTTAACCATTGGTGAGGTAAATGATCTTTGCACTTAGTTGTTCTTCCTAATTCAAGACCACATGGGTAGAACGCTTTCAACCAAGGATTTTTTATACTCTCCAACAACTAGAATATGGTTATGTGATTTTGGTCTCATGTGAAAGAGAGATAAATATAAGGGCACGAAAAAAAATTCATTGGCATGACCGAACCTTTTTTCATACTATCAACATGGTAAAAATATCAGGTGTAAAACCAAAATTCATTTCCCATGGTCCTGATGTGTGGAAACTATAAATGGTAGCACAATTTATGGAATTTGTTTGTGTTCATGTTGAATATTGGTGGAAGAGACAATGCACCAAAAATTTCCAATAAGAGATTGAATGTTGAATGAAAGTTGAATCCAGTGGTTGAAAATTTCATCTTTTAGCTCTATGTATGAGTAAATGAATTCCATCCTTGAACAATGTGTGTTGTACTGAAATATCTCCTTCATCCATGTGTAACAGAGATGAAAAAAGCACTGGTGTGTTGAATGTGAGAGTTGTTTTTCACACTTGTTTGTTCAGATTGAGACTAAGTGTAGGTTGTTGTGCTATCAGTGAGTGTAATAGAGGGTTGAAGGTTGATTGATGAAGTGTGTGGGTGTAGGACACGAGGGCTTAACTGGGGGAGAAATAAAATACCATGTGCATTCATATTGAGGGATATATATTGAGGACAAAATGACATAATATATTGAGCATATAAAAGTGGGTAAACTATTTTCCTAATGGAGAGTATAAAAAATGGATGTCAAAGTTAATGAAAAAATATAAAGGGGTGTAAAAAATGTTAAATGAAAAATTCGATACCTACAATATCTAGCGAAAGTAGGGATTTTTCAAATTGGGAAGGTGTATTGAGTTTGTATTGGTATGAGTTAAATAATGCGATTATTAGAGGTATTTTCAAATATGTATTTTAGTATGCCACAAACAAACATGCTATGTTAGAGGTTCATTGAGTGAAGTCCCATGTGGTGTAGAAGGGAAAAGGAAGATAGAGATTGTAAGCATTTGTGTATTGGTCATGGCTGTGAGAGAATGGAACATATATGAAATGTTGTAATTAGATTTGAATGTGAGAAGAGTTGCAAAGAAGAGGGAGAGATAAAGGATGCTAAGCTAAACAATGAAATATTAGGATGAGTGAGAGCTATAATATAGAATGAAAAGTATGACAAGAGAACCTATCGATCCAAGTTTGAAAATGAGATGAAATAGTGGCCAGCATGCCCAACATGTTGGTCCCTCCACATTAGGGAGTTTATGTTTCCTTCAAGTGGGTTCCTAAGAAATAATTAGGGATTTTGTGCTTTCTACTAGTTGGTTCTAGTGAAAACAATATGGGTTCAATGCCTCCCATAAGTGGGTTCTTGCAAATTAGGGATTTGGTGCTTCCGACTGGTTGGGACTAGCAAAACAATTTAGGGAGTTGGTGCTTCCTGTGAGTGGGTTGTCAAGAAACTCAAGGTAATCAAAAGTGGCATATTTATATTTAGGTCATAACAAAACAACATTTTTAGTTTTCTCCCTTTATGGATCTCCACTTAAAAATATTTATGTCATATATGTGTGTTGATTATGGTGTTGTTGTGTAGTACACGAGTTGATTTATATTCCTACTTACATAATATGTTATTGGATGGTTAAATGGTTAAATATGGTGATAATTTTTAAAGTTCATCTGAATATTGATTCACCCACCCCCACTCTTAGTATTATCCTATCTCCAAACAATTGTTATTAGATTAGGTTCATTCAGTAACAACTTAACAACTGGAAGGTAGATCTAAAGGAATCATGGCTAACTAGGATTGTCTTACACTAGATGAAGTAATATTTTTGAATGGATCATAATATTTACTCTGAAAGGTAAGAATGAATGTCTGTTTGATGGCTTTTTGTTTAGATGTATGATTTTCTATAGAGAATAGAGTGAAAATGTGTTGGAAACAATTTTAATACTTGCGGGCGGGAGTGAATCAATATTAAGCCTAATTTTAACTTGTGTGCCAATTTATTCTTATCATTTAATATTGGAAATAATTACTTGAGAAACAAAAAATCATAACATATGAATCAATTAAAATCATCGCTTAAAAATTCATACACCATGAGTAGCATACACATGAGACACTTAGGTTTAACGAGGAAACCCTTCTAGGAGACAAAACATCAAAAATTTGTTTGTATTATCATGTAAAATATGAAATCTTACCCTATTTACATAAATATTTATGAGTACCAACTCACTCGAAGCACCAACTCCCTTAGAATATCTTTTCTAGCCAGTACTAGAAGGAAGCCCTAAATCCCTTTTTTGCAGACAAATGATAAGCTTATCAGACACAGTAATTGAAGCAATGACTTCTTGGATTTGTTACGAGCACCAACTTGGAGCTTCATGGGATTTTTGAAGGCACCATCTTGCAGGAGGCACCAACCTCCAACCTATCTTTATACACATACTTAGATGGAGACCCCAACCTCCTATTTTGTAGGAAGCAACCTGCATTTCATAAGAAGTTTAAAACTGAATGTAAATGGTAGCCACTCTGCCTGATTTAATATTTCTATATTAGCCAATTATTTTCCCTCTTTCTCCACTGCAACATAAAAACATTATGTGGTTTGTTCTTGGCCCTCTACATCTACACACTCAATAACACTCAGCTCTCGACCTTCTCTTCTATAAAGGTTCACTAAACCTTTCACAACAGAATACCTGCTCACGTCCTTAGCTATTTCATATGTCCTCTTGGCCTTTCCCAATAGTGCGCTCTTACATTGAGCTCTCCAAATAGATATATATTGTTCCCAACACAGCACAAAACTTAGTTTCATTCACCGTTTTCTAACTCTGCATTAGAGAGTTTTGTTACTCTTATACACGAAGAGCGATATAGTCCATGATGTCAATCACACACTACCTGAGTTAGTACTTAAACATGTCTTACCATTATTTTTTTCCCTAAAATCAATCAACCATTAAAGTTTTATTAACTTTAAGAATAGGCTTGTAAGGATTTCTAAGCCTAAGAATTGAATCTCAGTCTAAATTACACACTCAAGGAGTACCACCATTAAATTCGACCTGTTTAATTCTCCAAAATCCATGTAGATTTCCATGGTTATTAACTGAGGCTCACAGAGCTGAAGTTGTCCTTGAACATGAATTATCTAATATTTAACAAGGATCCTGAATATGGTCACAATTTAATCAACCAATAGGGATAAATATGGTCTCCATTATTGCATTGTAAGGAACACAAGACTCGAGGAGACTAATTTTCACCACACCATCAGAGATCATAAACTCTTGTATGACTCCCCTTACCTGTATCTCTTCCATTGTACAAACATTTTGGTCTAAAATTTTTTATCAGCTTGTGGTTATTTCTACATTAAGTCTCAGTCTCCTTGCCGTAGAAATCACCATTAGAGCCATTTTTCCATTGACACCAATTCGTTCAAAGCTAGTTGTTGACTCGTTCAAACCTGTTAACTCCACTATGGTAACCTCCCTATATGATGTGATCTACCAGATGTAGTATCTAGTGCCAAATATGGGACTCAGTGCTAAATATTTGTCAACCCATTCAAGTCCTACTAAATCGAATTACAATGAATAACTAATGTTAGCATAACTGCAAAATATGGATGAACCTTGCCAATTGGTTGTCATATTTTTCATACCACAAGTTCTAATCCCCAATACTTTATCACTTTTCACCATATAGCCTGTAGGCCCCTTTTGGAATTCCCATAGTTCCTTTTTCATTAACATAAGCCCACAAATCCATTGATTTCTTAACACACAAGGCTTTCAAAAAACTAACTCTTGGGATTGCCTTTTAATGCTAGTCAAGAGGTCAAAGGTCAACCTAATTTATTGCTATGTGCCTACATTTTCCTTGACTATATTGTAGGCCTAAATAGCTCGAAGGTCCAAATTAGGCTAATTTTACTTTTTATTTTTGTCGAGGACCGATTAAAACAGATATACGGGAAAAACTTAACAAAATCATCCCCTAGTGAAAACCTTAATGTATTACCACATCATCCTATATATGTAACGCTTGCCTCATTCTAAAATAATCAAGGCCACGTGGTGGCTCCTGGTTGGTGACACATGTTACCCATATTTGGCCCACTTGGATACCTGAAAATGATGAAAGCACATTCCATGTGTCCTCCTCCCATGCTGCCACATCATCCTATACCTTTGAACTATTGATGACATGATCCCATTGTGGTTGAAACCTCTGCCTCACATAATCTTTTCCACACATTTTTCTACACTAAGTCCAACATAGGTTGGGGTAGGGGGGAGGTTGGCCCATTTCCTTGTAGCACCCCAACACTTTCCCCTGAATATGCCTGACCATTGATTACGTTGAATACACCTAAGACACTACCTCCTTTTTAATTCCACCCAAAGTTTTAAATTTATCAAAAAACACATGGGATAGGTGGAACCTTGAGCCTTGGAACCCTACTTATTGACCTTTTTATATGCATACTTTGAACGGTCATGTATTTTGATTCTGGATAACATTTTTTCACTTGAACATATCATTGGAAGGCTCTTTCTGAGCCCTATCCAACTATGCTACTTATAGGAACATATGAGTTGACCTAGTTGAAGAATTTTTAATGACTTTTAGTTTTAGAGATGATATTCAGTACATAGATGAAGATCTTCAAGTAGTCAGAGCGAGGATTTTCAAGAAAAATGTAATAACCTGGACATAACCTGATTGGGCCACATAGTGATAACATGAAGTAGAATGCTATAATGTGATAGCAGAAGAGGATGAGGAAGATCCACGTAATATTAATATCCCAGGGTCAAAAGGACAATGTGAGGTTGTTGTACTAGAACCTGAGATTCTTCACATAGCGCAACCAATGAAGACGCATAAGGTGAATATAGGGTCAAAAGATGAGCCAAAATTTGTGTTGATTGGGGATTATTGGGATGCACATACCGTCAACAAGGTTGCATAGTTGTTACATTAATATCAAGAGCTCTTTCCCACGAAGTTTTATGAATTAAAGTGAATATTAAGATACCTCTGAGTTATAAGGATCAATTCGAAACTAGATGCGCATCCTCTAAAAGAGAAACCCTATAGATTTAACCCAAAGTACAAGGAAAAGGTGAAGGAGTAATTGGAAAATATGCTTAAAGTTGGAATAATTGAACCTATGGATGAATCTAAATGGGTAAGTCCTATGGCTATTCGAGATAAGAAGCAAAATGGTGAAATCAGAATTTGTGTTGATTTGAGGAAGCTAAATGATGCATGTGTGCATGACCCATTCCCTACACCTTTCACAGATGAAGTATTGTATAATGTTGGAGGGTAGGAGGCCTAGTCCTTACAGATGGGTTCTCAGGTTACCATCAGATTAGAATTGCACCAGCAAAAAGGAGTAAGACAAGTTTTTCACTGAATGGGGGTATTTTTAGTATAAAGTCATGCATTTTGGATTGAATAATGCTCATGCAATATTCCCTAGAGTAGTAATCGCAGGTTTTAAGGAGTGCATACACAAATATTTGGAAGTTTATTTTGATGATTTAGAACTCTTTCGACTGATGAAGAACCATCTTATGAACTTAAGACCGATGTTGGATACCTACAGACAATATCAAATATAATTGAACAAGCCATTCGAAGACACCATGGATATCTGGAGCTTGTTGCAGGATGATCCAAATGTTCAGGAAATTGAAGCAGATATTCTAGAAAAGAAAAAATAGTTTGATGAGATCAAAGTCATGGTGAGGACCCTAACACCTCCACAACGACTCACCCACATACATGAAGGAAATAATATTGAGAGTCAGATGGATGAGCTGCGATGAAAAGAAAAAATAATCATGGCACGAATGCATCCATGGAAAGATGAGGCCATTAAAC
The DNA here is from genome assembly GCA_034641835.2 of Pinus albicaulis. NCBI lineage: Eukaryota > Viridiplantae > Streptophyta > Pinopsida > Pinales > Pinaceae > Pinus > Pinus albicaulis. The sequence goes on along the minus strand of CM076584.1, from coordinate 1,343,376,440 downwards.
TGTCTAATACAGTTGATGAGAAGATTAAGGAGATGCGTGGGAAGAAGAAAAATGTCCTTCAAATGGTTACAAGACTGACTACAAAGAAGCTACTAAAAAAGGTTTGCATCGAGAAAAATCAGTTTGCAACGATGATTCAGTCCTTGAAGGATTCCTACACCAACATTTAAGAAAAACTCAGGGCACACATGTTGAGTGACTCGGGATAATTACATATGAGTGTCGTTGATCAACAGTTATCATTGATGTCAACACAAGTAGCACCAGGGGCTACCCCAATATTGCATGGGAATTTTGACCTACCAAATTAATATATTTTGGGTCAAGAATTCTTTTGATGGTTTCTACTTGTCGAGATTTTTCCTTTGAGATATGGCATGCCACGTAATTCTTCACAGTTTGAGATATATTCATGTTTGAAGTTTGTACCCCAAGTTAGTGGGCTAAAACCCCATGGGGTTGTGGCATGGGTCATTGAAAAGTAATAATTAATATTTTTTAAGCTCCTAAAATCCCTCCCACGTTCACTTGTTGAAACCCCTCTCAACCTATGCATTTATATAAATTATGATCCTCATATCCTCCTTATGCAAGGGATTTCGCCATCTAAAATAGGTCATCGTGGAATTTTCACTCTAAAATTTTTTCTATGAAGGTTCAGAAGCTGAAAATTTTATGAGATGAAGCCGAAATCCTGAGGAATCTCCTATAAACATTTCAGATCAAGGTTCACAATATTTTCGGAGATATGATCTGTGGAAGTAAGTGTTTTTGCAGGTTCTTGAAATTCAACTCAAAGAAGTGACCTTGGGAACATCGTCATAACCCTCTCTCTAAGTATCGAATTTGAATTCTGTAAAAAGTGGAAGATAGGGAACAGAATGCAGTTTTCTTTCTATGAATTTCAGAGCTGAATAAAGAAACAGTGACACTTGGAATGCCGTACAAGTTCGCACTGCTGAAACAATCCATAATTAGGGCATTGTGAGAGATTGGTAATAACTCTCCCTTGAAGAATCCAAATTGGGTCATACCTATGGCATTGGAAATAAGACTCAGAGGACTACTACATGACAGAAAATCACATAATGGGCATCTGAAATAATAGAGATACACTAGATTCAATATCGAGCTCCCAGAAGGAAAGAAAAATCTAGATCATGTCTTGTCAAGGGCTACAAAGGACCAAAATTTCTAGGGAAGAAAAGAAAAGCAAGGCATAGCAGAGGGTAACATGACAAGAGCAGCAACCAAGGTGCAGAACGACAACAAGAATTTCATCACATGAAGTCTTCAAGTGGCCAGCACTGCATACAGTCACTATAAAGGTATCATTGTACTAAGTCATTGTAAATACATTATTGTAAAAATTGTACTAGTGTCTATTTTCCAGGAGTTGAAGAGGCAGTGTCAGGAGGTTTAGGATCATCCTTAGGTGGTTGTGTCATAGTTTGGCTTATGGTATAGTGCATCTTCTTCTTCTACATCATTCTATATCATTGTAAAGTGGACCATTTTCCCTGGTACGGGAGTCCATTCTTGTTTTATTCTTCTATAGGGTGGTAGGGTGGTGCTAGGGTGAGTTGTAGCTCATTATGTGTTGGGGCATCTGTTCAGTTGACTACTTAAGAATCTCGGGCGCTGTAACGTCCATCCAGTGGGAGCTAGAGAAGAATATTTTTCTAGATTCTAGGAAGTTGGTGCTTTATTTTCAATTGGAGTTGAATATTAAAGAATTATTAGAAAAGAATTAGGTGGTTTTTATCTCAGTGTGGGTTTCCACCTTAAAAATTGTGTGCATTTGTGTTCCTTTTGTTTACTTCTATCATTGTACAAACACTGATAATAATTGAATATTAACTAATTCTCTAATTGAAAGGAATACTGATTCACCCCCCCATCTCAGTATTTCCAACAATTGGTATCAGAGCTCGGTTCCTTCAACAGCAGTTTAACATCTGGAAGGAGGTCATGGAGCATACCAACAATGGTGTACCTCTATTCAATGAAAATAATTATGCACTATGGAAAGGAAGAATGGAATTCTATCTCCTAGCGCAAGGTTACGAAGTATGGGACACTGTTCAAAATGGATTTACATCAACTACGGATGAACAAGGTAAGAAGAATTTGGTAAATGATGCAAAAGCAAAGAATATTATTATCAGTGGACTTATTGAATCTTCTTATCATAAGGTGTTGGGTTGTAAAACTGCTAAAGATGTATGGGACAAGCTTGAGAATATATATGCAGGTGACTCAAATGTCAAATAAGCAAAGCTTCAAATCTATAGAGAAAAATTTGAGCAACTCAAAATGAAAAAAGATTGCAACATTGCTGCATACTTCCAATACATTGATGAAATAACAAATACTCTCAAAGGATTCCAAGAGCCAGTTGAAGAGAAGACTATTATACGAAATATTCTTATAACGTTACCACGGAGATTCAACCCAAAGGTATTTGTCTTAGAATACAGTGAAAATCTGGACAAACTCAGCAAAGAGGAATTACATGGAGTTCTCATAGCATATGAAATGAGACTTGATGAAGAATAGGGTACTTCGCATCTAGAAACTGCATTCGTTGCATCTAAGAAAAGTAATAAGGACAAACAACCTTCAATTGAAAAGACATGCACCTGCAAGTGTGAATCAAAGGGAGATGATGGAGAAGGTCTTTCAGATGAATAATATGCTTACCTTATGAGAAAACTAAAAATTTTTAAGGGAAAATTCAAAGGTAAACTTCCATTGATATGTTTCGACTGTGGTGAGGTTGGGCATTTCATAGCAAAATGTCCGAACATAAGTGATGGAAACTCAAAAGGAAAGAAAGGCTTTAAGAAATTCAACAAGCAAGGATTCAAGAGGAAATTTCTCTCTAAAGAATATAGCTCATCATCCAATGATGACAATGACAGCGAAGAAGAAGCCAATGATAGATTATTGTTTATGTCTAAGAAAAATAAAAAATAGGTATCAAACAACAAAGAAGAAGGATTGACCATAGAATAATTTTATAAGGAAGCAATCAAGCTTATAAAAGAGCTCAAGGCAGAGAACATCCATTCCAATACTCTTGAGGAACAAGTTCAAGGTCTCAAAATTGAAGTTGAAGAACACAAATGCATTGAAGAGTCTCTTCAAAAGAAGTTGGAAGAAAGCAACGAAGAAAGGGAAGAATTGGAAGCCGAAATAGTCTCGCTACGTAAGGAAGTGAAGAAAGGAAAAACTATCCAAAACTATGACAATAGCTCAAGGGTATTGGAAGAACTCATCAACAATCAACGATCTTACAACGACAGAACTGGCATCAGTGATAAAGAAGAAGAAGCAAGAACTTCTACAAAAAAATACAATAAACCTATGAGATCTGACATGCATGTAAACTTCATTGGAAAAGATTCACAAGAATAGCCTTGGAAGAAAATTCCTCTACGAAGATTTCCATCCAGGTACCAACATATTTTTTATGGCTATTGTTATTCATGTGGAAAATTTGGTCATAAAGCTATAGAATGTTTCACGTACCTTGAACCTCCCAGGGCTTAGCGAAACATCAATAGATTTGAACATTTAAGAAATAATATTGAATGTTACAAGTGTCAAAAATTGGGACACATAGGAAGAGACTGCAGTCTTGAAAATCCTCCAGAAGAATCTTCGAAGCCACAGAAAGAATGAACATGGAAGAAGAAGATGACTGATAATTGTGCTCTCACTCTCAAGGCTCAAAACAACAAAGATGTGTGGTATGCTCATAGTGGTTGATCAATGCATATGACTGAAGATAGAAAGAAATTTGTATCTCTGAAAGAGAAGAAGGATGGAACCGTTTCCTTTGGAAATTATGGATCTTTAAATGTTATAGGATCAGGTACCGTCACTCTCAGAAGAAAAGATGATGTAGCCAAGAATGTTCTATTGGTTGAAAACATGAATCACAATCTGCTCAGTGTTGGAAAAATGTGTGATCAAGGACACACAATACTATTCAACTCCACAAAATGTGAAATAAGGAAAGGCAGGTATGGTGAAACTGTGGCTACAACAGGTCGAGCTCCAAGCGACATATATGCTCTGGATGAAGCAACTAAAGCACGTCTAATAGCTAAAGAGGATAATATAATATTTCGTAGCAATGATGATCGACTAAGTAAGAAGTTTGCTACAAAGATGCAAATTTATTTCGAGATGTATTTAATTGGTGACATGACATAATTCTTAGGGATTCAAATATCCCAGCAAGAGAAAGGAATATTTATATGTCAAGCTAAGTACATCAAGGAAATTCTCAAGAAATTGAAAATGGAATATTGCAAACCCATCCTTACTCCAATGGTAACATGTTGCAAATTGAGCATAGACGAGTCATCTAAGGATGTGGATCAAAGGTTGTACAGATCTATGATTGGTAGTCTTCTATATGTAATAGCCTCTCGGCTAGATGTTATGCAAGCAGTTGGAAAAGTAGCAAGATTCCAAGCAGCAAAAAAAGAATCACATATTATTTCCATCAAAAGAATTCTTCAATATCTAAAGGGAACAATAGAATATGGCTTGTTGTATCCCAAGGGTAACAATTTCATTATTCATGCCTTTACAGATGTAGATTGGGTAGGGAGTGTTGATGATCGTGAGAGTACTCATGAAGCATTGGAATATCTTCACCAAAATCTTGGGATTCTCCCTAGTTCTCATTAGATTTTCGTTTTTTGGAATTTAAAGGGGGAGTGGAAGTGTGTACAGGTCCGCAGGATGGTTTTGTGTCAGGGGGAGTGGAAGTGTGTACAGGTCCAGAAGATGGTTGTGTGTCAGGGGGAGTTACCCTTTTCCATTGATGTCAAACAGGGAGAGAATGTTGTAGGAATAGGTTTCATGATCGCAGGGGGAGTACTTGTGTTTCCATCAATGCCAAAGGGGGAGATTGTTGATTAGCGTTTGTCATTGATGTCAACCCAAGCAGCACCAGGGGCTACCCCAATATTGCATGGTAATTTTTACCTACCAAATTAATATATTATGGGTCAATAATTATTTTGGTGGTTTCTACTTGTCGAGATGGTTCCGTTGATATATGGCACGCCAAGTAATTCTTCACGGTTTGAGAGATATTCATGTTTGAAGTTTGTACCCACAGTTAGTGGGCTAAAACCCCATGGGGTTGTGACATGGGTCATTGAAAAGTCATAATTAAAATTTTGTAAGCTCCTGAACTCCCTCCCATGTTGACTTGTTGAAGCCCCTCTCAACCTATGCATTTATATAAATTTTGATTCTCATATCCTCCTTATGCAAGGGATTTCACCATCGGAAACAGGTGATCGTGGGATTTTTGCTCTAACTTTTTTTCTACAAAGGGTAAAAAGCTGAATTTTTTATGAGGTTAATCAAAAATCTTGAGGAATCTCTTGTAAAAATTTTAGATCAAGGTGCGCAACATTTTTTGAGATATGATCTGTGGAAGTCAGTGTTCTTGCAGGCTCCTGAAATTCATCTCAAAGAAGTGACCTTGGGAAAATCATCATAACTCTCTCTCTGAGTATCAGATTGGAATTTTGTAAAAAGTGGAAAATAGTGCACAGATTTTTGTTTTTTCTCCATCAATTTTAGAGCTGAATGAAGAAACAGTGACATGTGGAATGAAGTACAAGTTCTCAATACTGAAACAGTCCATAATTAGGGCATTGTGAGAGATAGGGAATAAATATCTCTTGAACAATCAAAATTAGGTCAGGCCTATGGCATTGGAAAGAAGAATCATAGGACTACTACAAGACCAAAAATCATATATTGGGGATCTGAAATACAGAGATACACCAGATTCAATATCGATCTCCTAGAAGGCAAGAAAAAGCTAGATCATATGTTGTCAAGGGCTGCAAAGGACCATAATATCTAGGGAAGGAAAGAAAAGAAAGGTGCAACAGAGGGTAACATGACAAGAGAAGCAACAAAGGTGCAGAACAACAGCAAGAAGTTCATCACATGAAGTCTTCAAGTCGGCAGCACTGCATACAGTCACTGTAAAGGTATCATTGTACTAAGTCATTGTAAATACATTATTGTAAAAATTGTACTAGTGTCTATCTGCCAAGAGTTGAAGAGGAAGTGTCAGGAGGTCTAGGATCATCCTTAGGTGGTTGTGTCATAGTTTGGGTTATGGTCTAGTGTGTCTTATTATACTACATCATTCTATATCATTGTAAAGTGAACCATTTTCCCTGGTACGAGAGTCCATTCTTGTTTTATTCTTCTATAGGGTGGTAGGGTGGTGTTAGGGTGAGTTGTAGCTCATTGGGTGTTGGGGAATCCATTCAGTTAACTACTGAAGAATCTCGAGCATTGGAGCGTCCATCCAGTGGGAGCTGGAGAAGAATTATTTTCTAGATTCTAGGAAGTTGGAGCTTTATTTTCAATTGGAGTTGAATATTAAAGAATTATTAGAAAAGCATTAGGTGGTTTTTGTACCGGAGTGGGTTTCCACCTTAAAAAGTGTGTGCATTTGTGTTCCTTTTGTTTACTGCTATCATGTACAAACATTGATAATAATTGACGATTACCTAATGCCCTAATTCAAAGGAATACTAATTCACCCCCGCTTCTTAATATTTCCAACAAGTGTCAGGGGCTTATTGGGAAGGGCCCAACTTGGTCCAGTTTTGAGCTAGAGACTCCACATTTTGAGGAAGTGGAGGGCGTGATCCAAAGGAAATAAGTCAATTTCATGGATTTTAAAATATTCACATGGAGTTTTATGAGTTTTAGGGGCTTTGGGGTAGGTCAAAGCCCCTATTTTTATAAATGGGGCGGGTAGTTTTTGAACATTTTGAGTTGTGCCGAGTGGTGTTATGTGAAAGTGGTGTCGTATACATGTCTTGCATATGGCATTGTGTACATGTGTTGTCGTGTACAAGTTATGCATGTGGTGTGTATTATGTACATATTTTATAGGTGCTGCAGTGTAAATTTGGCGTTGTGTACACTTTGTGCAAGTGGTGTTGTGTACATGTGATGTTGTGCACAAGTTGTGCAAGTACTGTTGTGTAGAGGTGGTACTATGTACATGTTGTGCATATGGTACTGATATACATGTGTTATTGTGTTCATTTCATATATGTTGTGTTGTGAGGATGGGGTATATGTATTTATATTGTATTTTATGTTGGATGAAGGTGTATGTATTTTGTTGTGTCGATCACCAGATGTAGGTGCACATGTTGTGTGGAATGCTTGAATGCAAGTGTATGTGTTGTGCAGGTGTATGTGTTGTATGTCAAGTGAAGCTTCATGTATTGTATGGTGTTGTATGTTGTGTGTGGTTGTATGTGAGAGCTTCATGCTATGTATGTGTGCATGATTGAAGAGAAGAAAAGGAACTGGGTGTTCTTTGAGTGTGTCGACCAATATAGTGTGTGTACAGAAAGAACAAAGGTAGAAGTAAGGAACGATGAAGGATAAGTATCGGTATTTTATTTAATCTGTATTATGAATTTGATCTATGATTCTGACTTATGCTCATTACATGTGATTTATGATTATGGTTTATGGTGATTTCATGCGATTCATGATTTTAATTTATGATGGTTGTGTTTTGAGCTAAGCAGATGTGATATGTCTATACATGATGATTTGATCAAAAATCTAGTTTGACTTGTTGTGATAGGAAGTGAACAGGATTGGCAGTGTACCTCATTGACGAGCTACCAATGGGGTATGATGTGAAATTATTTCAATTTATTTTGAATCTAATGGAAGTTACGTTCTTGGTACAAGAAGTACGAAAATGCTCGGTTGGGTGGTTGAATGGATTACAAGAGTTAGCAGCAACAACAAAAGGAATTGAAACAGGTAGTAGTATGTTGGTAAAGAATTCAAGAATAGGGCCATTGTGGGACACTAGACCCATTAGTGTCCATTGATTTTCATGAGCATGTTATGACTGGTATGATCATTTTGAGGCAGGGATATGCCTTGGTTTTTGTATACTTCGATGTGAGGAAGCCTTGCCAAGGGATGGACTGCTCAGGATGGGGGCACCAGCAGAAGTTGGAAGGTGTGTGACTGCATGCAAGGGCTAACTAGATTTTCTAAGGAACTGTGTAGCAAAGAATGGAAGGTCGGGGACTGATTTTTTTTTGTTTTTAGCATTTCCACATGGAATTAGATGCACATTGAGAGTGTGCCCTAAGAAAATGAGCTGATCACTGTTCACTAAGGGTAAAGTGGCACAATATTGTAGTGCTAGACATTGGATGAAACTTTGGCACTAAAAGTGTATTCTATACTACCTGAGAAGTAAGTGAGTCCTGGTACTAATTTTAGGGTGGAGGTGTGAGCCTCTAGATTCCCTTGTTGTTGATTCAAGCATCGAATGCTTCTATTTTTGGGTTGAGAAAATGTCCATATGTTTATATGTGTATATCATTGTAAATATTATATCGATCTAAATTTATAAAAATCCATAGATAGTATGATTTTATATATGTGTCATTGTAAATACTACAACGAGCTATTTTATAAATAGCCATAAGAAGTATGTTTTGTTTTTAGTAGGTTGATGGTTTGTTGGTGTCATTGAACACTGAGGATGGTGTTCGACTAAGCGGGAGAGTTATGTAATATCCCTGGTGAAAATTCCATGTAATAAAAGTTAACAGAGGAAAAATAATAACCACGATGGATGTGACACTTATTCCAAGCTAAATGCTAGTAAAAAAATCCTAGTGGGTATTTATTTCGGTTAATATGGCTAAGGAAATTTGCAAAGGAAAAGGCAAAGGATTTGGAAAGGAAAAATAACATATTTGGCACATTTAATTATAAAAAATAATGGAAATTAGGATAAAAGGGACATGAAATGTAATAGGTTGCATGTGAGGAGGAAAGCGAAGGAAAATAATGGAAAATGAAGAAAATAAAGGCCTCATCAATAAAAGGTCCTCTATTTATCAATTGGAAAGCTTTTGCTAGTTAACCTTTTGCTCACACTTATGACACTAATTATACTCTCTCTCTCTCTCTCTCTCTCTCTCTCTCTCTCTTGGACACAGAGTTTCTTGGAGCACATTCGCATTGGATCAAGAGAGGCAAGAAAGGAGGAAGAAGGAGGAATCAATCAAGGAGGAGGAGGAATCAAGCAGCTACATCAGGACTCTTTGCAGGTATCAATTTGAATGTGTGTTTTCCTTCCTATATTTGGCATGCGTGGTATCGTTGGTTGTTATTTTATGTCATGGCATGGTTTTTTCCATGTGTGATAGTTTTTCAGCCTAGTCTTGCCATTTCGGGATAGCCATAGTGTTGTGGAGTCTCATGTGTTGGTTTAGATGGATTACCAGATGGATTCAATGCTTATTGAGAAAGATCTATGAATGATATGACACAAAGTCAGTTTATGTGTTGCCTCGGATTAGGGCCTAGTGATTTGAGTTTGTATTACGGTAAAACCTGAGAGGTGGGTTCTCTCCATTGGGCCTAGGAATCCTAGGTTGGGATATATGGTAAAACTTGGAAAGTATATCTTAGTTTAGGGCCTTTTAATCCTTTATTTGGACGGTGGATTGTTAAGTCCCATCCTAAAAGACTAGGAGACAAGAAAATTTCTCAAGGTGCAGGCGATGATAATCTGGTGGTATCCATGCTTATGTCATCCTAGTGACCGGGTGGAGATCACAGTAAAGCTGGTTATTAAATGTTTATTGTGTTGGACTAGTGATCCATTGTGTATCATGGTAAAGCCTCATTCCTATTGATGAGGGTGAGGTGGTTTATCCTCAGGATGCCCTGGTTGGCTCTTTTGGTTGGAGTCCTACATTCATGCTTGGAATATGGCATGGGGGTGATTGGCTAAAGAGATAATTGGCTCAACCAATATATGATTGGGTGGAACATGGTAGTACCATCCATTAGGGGAATTTTGAGGTCTAAAATGGGCCTCCTAAGAAAAATGTACAACCAAAATAAACTTTATAAGAACCAATAGGATTCAAGATGATGATGTCAACCATGGGGGATGATTTTTTTAAGTAAAAGAGTAAACATATTAAAAAATAATAAAATAATAAAACTACTTTTTCAACTCGTATTTTCAACTTATCTCCCAAAGTTTTTACTCAAATTTCAAGTGGGAGTACTCGTTGGATGAAGAATTTAATTCCTCATCCAAGGAGTACCCATGTTGCATACTTTTGATGGACCACACTACATGAAAAATGAGAAATACATGAAAAAACATTATTGCAATTACGTTTTTCATGTATTTATCATTTTTTGTGTAGTAAGATCCATCGAAAGTATGCAACATGGGTACTCCTTGGATGAGAAATTAAATTTTGCATCCAATGAGTACTCTCGCTCGAAATTTGAGTAAAAACTTTGAGAGATAAGTTGAAAATATGAGTTGAAAAAATAGTTTTTTCTTTTTTCCCTCCAAAATTTGATGATGTAATCAAATCTTATTTTATTATTTCCACTATTTTTTTATAATTTACTTAGAAGGCCCATTTTAGACCCCAAAATTCCCCTAATGCTCTGGTTGGTTTTTACATTCATTAATGAAAAGTTAATTTACTTGGTATTTTATGTGTAAATGTATTGTTTTATATGTGGATTCTATGGCTATCGTATTTTTTATATTTCTATTAATATTATGTTGGTTAAAAGAATGTATTATGACAGTGATGATATATGGCTCTTCTCATGTTTTGATTTGTATATGAATGAATCATGTATCTATGACCTAATTGATGATATTATAGCAAATGATGTAATGGAACAATTCCTTTTAGTGATTCTAAGATAAGTATGATACCCCTATGCTTAGATTTTTCATTTATACTTGATGCCAAGTGTTCGACAGAGTGTAAGTCTTGGTTTGGGATGGTCATGATTAGCCCTCGTGTTAGTTTTAGGTTTATTAGTTCTTTCATATTGTGTTTAATGGATTCCAAAAGTTACAAGTTCTGGGCAGTGGCCAGAATTCTGGGCTTGAAAAGTGTCATAATTTTCATGGACTGTAGCAGAGCACTACTAGAAATAGCCCCTAGACTCCAGAATGTAGGCTTGTGCATACATCCAGAGGCTCCGCGAATCAGGCATGCAGGCTTATGCATGCTTCTATAGGTCTAAGAGCTCAAACTCTAAGTGGAACCCGAGGGAAGGATCCCTTAATGGTTGGGTTGGATCCTAAGGGTGTTATTGTTGATGTAAAAGGTCTGTGTGATGTTTTTCCGTATGTTTTTATGTCAATTCCACTTCCTTAAGGTCACCTACGAGGTTTAATTTCATCATGGTATCCTCTCAGAGCATGTTTACCCCATTTGGTCAGTTACTTGGGTAGATGTGGGAGGAGGGTGTTACATAGAAGGTCATATTGGTTGTGTTGTGTTGGTTCTAGTTCATAAAATGTACATAAGGAGTCAAATCATATCATAGTATCCTCTCATAACATGTTTACCCCAGCGAACTAATTAACCTGGGTAAATTTTGGAGGAGGGTGGTGCATATTGGTTGCATTATATTATAGGTTAATTATACAAAACCATCATGTCAATCTCAAGACCATAATATTCGATATGCAACACAATATGTGATAGATAAATACCCTAGAGAATTGGAGAACCAAACCCTATTCTAACCTTGAAACTATCCATTCACACCTTTGAGTTCCTACAAACACTATTAGGCTCTTTTTCTAAACCTCTAATTATTGAAAATAAATTTTCGGTCTTGGAGTTGTAATTCAATAAACTCCTTTAACACTTAATTTTTCAAACCAAGGCTACATAAGCTTTGAGGCGTAGCACATAAAATTCAAAATAATTCTGGTTTCAAGCTATGAATCCTACTTCTATATCTCTAATTAAGTTTTCAAAATCAATAAATGAAAAACCTTTCAGCAAATAACAACAAGCTACTATAGTACTGGAATCAATTCGAAAAAATACTTGTCAAACTTTGACAAAAATTAATCAAACAAGCCTTGCAATCAATTTCATAAAGATATGGAGAAAAGTAGAAAATTTATTCCTGTGATTGGATCTCAATTCCTAAGAAATAGAAGGGATGATTCTAGTTGTAATTTTATTTGTCTCTTTTAAATATAGCCCATTCTTGTACCTGAACAATGTTCCTGTACCTGAAATGGATTCAATACCTACACTGAGTTATTCTTTCTTAGTATTGGAACACATTATTCTTGTACCTGAATATTCTATTCCTATAATGAGAACTTGTTGTTCCTGCACCAGAAGCTTGTTGTTCCTGTACCAAGAACTTCACAATTCCTATACTCAAACAAGTTTACTTTCAAACACCTTTTACTCACGCATAAATGTGCTACAACTAACCAACTGGAAATCAACAGTTCAAAGAAAGAAAGTACAACTTGAGCATTAAAAAGAGATCCTTCAATCAATGAAGAATTCAATGGAAATATATGTAAAGACTCAAAGAAATCCTCACTGTAGTAGAAATAAAAAGTCTCTTGCATGAAAAATCTAAATTTCTATCCAAAAGAAAACTCGTCCATTGTCTCAAATCTATGTCACGATAGTAAATATACTCTATTTTGAAAATAAATGTTATAAGAAAATGTTAAACTCAGAAAGAATAATGTGATTGATCCTCAAATCATCAATACCATGTTTACACTTTTACAAGGAAATTGTTACATTCCTCAACCATTGCGTATAGAATTATTTATTATGTAACCATAGTTTATATTTAAACAAGGGTACACCTGAATTGAAATAAATGAATAAAACTAAATGTAAGAATCACAACCCAACTTTTCCTTTTGGAAATAACTTGAAAAATAAAAATGTTGTCAGACATAAAGGAAATACCCATGTAATGATTTTGAAAATAAATGTTGAATATTGAAAAAGAAATCAATCGAAAACACCCACATTATGAGTCCTCATATCTAATATGCATGCACAAATTCACAAGTGTTTCATTAATCTGCAACTGAAGAAAATAAATAAAGAAACTATTCTGCTCACACTAGCATGATAAAATCTAACAAATTATGAAATATAGGGAGAACAAGTTGTAGAAATTTTTGAATCTTACACTTTATGCATAAATTATTACTATTAATCCAATTATGCTCCTCCTACTTAGAAAAGTTATTAACTGAATAAATTCAAGTTAAAATCGAAGAAAAACACATAATATATCTCTACCAATCAAGATATAGAATAAGCACATGCAAACATTGACAAAGTGACACATTTATTTCTGGACAAATAGTCCCCGGAAAAACCCAATGTGGGAAAACCAGTCTTTGGCTGCTGGAGGGTTTTATTATTAAGAATATTTCTGAATACACAATCCGGGTTCCAAATCTGGAAAACCCGACAGAGAAAACACTAGATCTATAGCTCATTGGCTAATCTAGGGCCAAAATAATGACTGATCCACACCATCAACTGGGATTTACAGAACCCAGCCAAGATTAGGGCCTAGAAACCCCAAACACTACCCCTGAAAGCCTGTACGTCAGCCTTTGCAACCCCTCAATCCCTTAGTGCTGCTCCGAAAGGGACTGCGTTACCCCAAACTGGGTGACGCAGTCACTACGCTACCCTTGAAGGGTCTCTGTGTAACCCTAGAGGGTTTCCTACTGAAAATCACGTTGTCATTGGAGGGAATGTGTTTTCCTTGTTGCTGTTGCTGCTGCCTTCTTCTGCAGTGTCCTTGAGATGATATCTACCTCTTGTGTATTCTAGACCCCAGGATCAGATCATCACCTTGGCTTAAATTTCCCTCTCTGTAGCTGAAACACTTCTGAGTATTCTTAGCAAACCCTGTCCTAGAATCTCAGCTTAGCTTCAGTGCTCTGCCTCCGTGTGTCTTTACAAATGACCCCAAGCCTTTCCTGTATACTTTTCTTATTGAAAAATCAATGACCATGATCAAATCTTGAATCAATGGCTAAGATTAAAAGAAAGCTTGATCTGTGTGACTTAAGACAATTTCATTGCATGTTTAATTAAATTCACTTTAATTATTTAATTTCCCTAAGTTTTAACTTAGGAAATACATTAAAATAATTAATTAATTTAATATCTCCTAAACCAGATGAAATTTCCCAAATACATTTCCGGGTCTTGTGGATCAAGTGTACTCTAGTCCATCCACAAAATTTGGGAGCTAGAGCACAACTGATGCTACTCCAAATACAAAAAATCTCAACACTTCCTCTTAGCATCAAGGGTATGCTCTAGCAATACATCACACCTATGCATTACATGATTTTTGGGCACTCGTTCTACGTTGTTGAAGCTTGGCCTGCTGCCACTCAACTCTGCACTGCTATTGCCCTTCTGTACTACTGCCCATGACTCTGCCACTGCCACAACAACCACTATACTGCAACTCCCTCTCAATATGTTGCATCTGTTCTGCTCATAGCACTCCCACTGCTGATCTGCTGCACTAAAAATTCAGTTTTTGAGAGAAAGAACTAAATCTTCTTCCCAATATTTGACAAACAAGTCTGATGGGCTGCATCCTCATCACTGAAGCTCCATAGGCTACAGATCTGTGCTGGCATATATGTTGGAAATACTGAGAGGGGGGTGAATCAGTATTTCTTTCAATAGAGCATTAGTTAATCTTCAATTATTATCAGTGTTTGTACAATGATAGCAGAAAACAAGAGGAAAACAAATGTACACAATTTTTAAGGTGGAAACCCACTTCGGGACAAAAACCACCTAATGCTTTTCTAATAATTCTTTTCAACTCCAATTGAAAATAAAGCTCCAACTTCGTAGAATCTAGAAAAGAATTCTTCTCCAGCTCCCACTGGATGGATGCTCCAATGCCCAAGATTCTTCAGTAGTCACTGAACGGATTCCCCAACATCCAATGAGCTACAACTCACCCTAGCACCACCCTACCACCCTATAGAAGAATAAAAGAGGAATGCACTCTCGTACCAGGGAAAATGGTCCACTTTACAATGATATAGAATGATGTGAAAGAATAAGATATACTAGACCATAACCCCAACTTTGACACAACCACCTAATGATAATCCTAGACCTCCCAACACTACCTCTTCAACCCTTGGCAGATAGATACTAGTACAATTTGTACAATAATGTATTTACAATGACTATGTACAATCATACCTTTACAATGATTGTATGCAGTGCTGCCCACTTGAAGACTTCATATGATGAAATTCTTACTGCTGTTATGCACCTTGGTTTTTTCTCTTGTCATGCTACCATCTGCTGCACCTTGCTTTGCTTTTCTGCCGTAGAAAGTCTGGTCCTTTGCAACCCTTGACAACACATGATCTAGCTTTCTCTTGCCTTCTAGGAACTCGATATTGAATATGGTGTATCGTTGTCATTTCAGATCCTCAATATCGGATTTTAGGTCTAGTAGTATTCATCTGAGTCATCTTCCCAATTCCATAGGTCTGACCCAATTTGGATTCTTGAAGAGAGATTTATACCCAATCTCTCACAATGCCTTAATTATGGATTGTTTCTGCAGAGCACACTTGTACGGCATGCCACGTGTCATTGTTTCTTCATTTGTTTCTGAAATTGATAGATAGAAAAGCGCTGACTGTGCGCTATCTACCAATTTTTATGGAATTCCAATCCGATACTCATAGAGAGAGTTATGACGATTTTACCAAGGTCACGTATTTCAGATGAATTTCAGGAGCCTGCAAAAACCCTTAATTCCACAGATCATATCTCCAAACATATTGCACAAATTGATCTAAAATTTTTACTACAGCTTCCTTAGGATTTTGGCTTCGCCTCATAAAAATTTCAGCTTCTGAGCCTTCTTATAAAATAATTTAGAGCGAAAATTCCACGATGACCTGTTTCAGATGGCCGAATCCCATGCATAAGGAGGAAATGAAGATCACAATTTATATGAATGCTTAAGTTGAGAGGGACTTCAACAAGTGAACGTGGGAGGGATTTTAGGAGCATAAAAAATATTAATTATGACTTTTCAATGACCCATGCCCCAACCCCATGGGGTTTTAGCCCACTAACTGGGGGTACAAACTTCGAACATGAACATCTCTCAAACCGTGAAGAATTACATGGCGTGCCATATATCAACGGAAACATCTCGACGAGTAGAAACCATCAAAGGCATTATTTACCCAGAATATATTAATTTGGTATGTCAAAATTCCCATGAAATATTGGGTTAGCCCCTGGTGCTGCTTGGGTTGACATCAATGACAACTGCTAATCAACAATCTCCCCCTTTGGCATTGATGGAAACACAAGTACTCCCCCTGCGATCATGACACCTCTTCCTACAACATTCTCTCCCCCTTTGACATCAATGGAAAAGGGTAACTCCCCCTGAAACACAACCATCCTGCAGACCTGTACACACTTCCACTCCTGCTGACACACAATCTTCCTGCAAACTTGTACACACTTCCTCTCCCGCTTTATATTCTTGAAAAAGGAAAATCTAATGAGAACTTGGGAGAATCCCAAGCTTTTGACGAAGATATTCAAATGCTTCACGAGGTAAAGGTTTAGTGAATATATCAGCAATTTTTTCTTTTGTACAAACATACTCAAGTTTGGTATTCTTTTTAGCGACTTGTTCTCTAACAAAATGATATTTGATTGGAATGTGTTTTGTTTTTTAATGCATGACAGGATTCTTGGAGATGATAATGGCACTAGTGTTGTCACAGAATATGGTAATAGGCTCACTAAATTGTACTTGAAGATCTTGCAAAGTTTGTTTCATCCAAAGGACTTGAGTACAACATGATGCTGCTATAATGTATTCTGCTTCCGCTGTAGATAACGAGATTGAAGTTTTCTTTTTTCTCAACCATGATACGAGACAACCACCTAGATAGAATGCTACTCCACTAGTACTCTTAAAATCATCAACGCTTCCTACCCAATATGCATCTATAAAGGCTTGAATAATGAGATTATTACCCTTGGGATACCGCAAGCCATATTATTTTGTGCCCTTTAGATATCGAACAATTCTTTTGACGGAAATAATATGCGATTCTTTTGGTGCTGCTTGGAATATTGCTACTTGTCCAACTGCTTGCATAACATCTGGCTGAGAGACTGTTACATATAGAAGACTACTAATCATAGATCTGTAAAAATTCTGATCCACATCCTTAGATGAGTCGTCTATGCTCAATTTTCAACCTGTTACCATCGGAGTAAGGAAGGGTTTGCAATCTTCCATTTTGAATTTCTTGAGAATTTCCTTAATGTACTTGGCTTGACATATAAATATTCCTTTCTCTTGCTGAAATATTTGAAGCCCTAAGAATTATGTCAGCTCATCAAGTAAAGACATCTCAAACTCACTTTTCATCTTTGTAGAAAAGTTCTTACTTAGTCGATCATCATTGCTACCAAATATTATATCATCCACATATACCTCAACAATTGTTAAATCATATTTATCTATTTGTACATAAATATTGCTATCAACAGTACCTTTCTTGAACCCTTGTTGACGTAGATATCCATCAAGATGAGCATACCATGCTCTGGGAGCCTTCTTTAACCTGCAGAAATAGTATTATTTTTGTGATAGTAGAAAACCTTCAGGTTGTTCAATGTAAACTTCTTCTTCTAATTCTCCATTGAGAAATGTTGACTTAACATCCATTTGGTAGACTTTGATTTTTCTTGAACATGCATAGGCGAGAAACATTCGGATGGCTTCCATTCTGGAAACTGGTGCAAATGTTTCGTCGAAATCAATTCCTTCCACTTGTGCATAGCCTTTGCAAACCAATCTTGCTTTGTTTCTGGTAACCTACCCATCTTCATTCAATTTGTTCCTAAACACCCATTTAGTCCCAATGACATTTTTATCTTTTGGTCGTGGAACTAATTCCCAGGTGTTATTCTTCTCAATCTAATCCAATTCTTCATTCATAGCTACTACCCAATGTTCATTTTGGCTGGCTTCCTCAAAACTACTAGGTTCAAAGGTTGCTAGAAAAGCAACGTGAGCTTTTTGTGATGAATGGAGATATCGACCTTCATTTATGTCACCAATGATTTGATTTGATGGATGGCTCTTTTGAATCCACTCTTTTGTTCTCCTTGGAGGAGCTTCTTGTTTTTTTTCTGGTATATCTTGATGATCATTGTTTACTTCTTCCTCGTTGATAGTTTCTTCTTGTTCTACAATTTTATCTGTGTATTTTTCAGCCTCTGTCTCAAGTTTCAAAGATTCTAGATCCTCATCATTACTCGCTAGAACACCATCTTCGTCAAATGTGACATTTATTCTCTCCACTATCTGTTTTTGTCTTAGATTATAGCATTATTAGGCATTTCTTTTGCGTGAGTAACCAACAAAGATACCTTCATCAACACGTGATTCAAACTTACCCAAATTTTGATCTTCTCTTTTGATATAACATTTGCTTCCAAAGATTCTGAAATATTTTACATTAGCTGGTTTTCCTTTCCATAACTCATATGGAGTCTTGTTGCAATTATTTCTGAGATGACTTCGGTTGATAATGAAGACTGATGTATCAATTTCTTGAACCCAAAATTTTTCATCCAATTTTGAGTCCTTCAACATTTTTCTACCCATTTCCTGTACAGTTCTATTCTTTCTTTCAGCAACTCCATTTTGCTGAGGTGTTCATGCTGTTGAAAATTGCCTTTTTATTCCATTTCCATCACAATATTGCTGAAATAATTTGGAAGTGAATTCTCCACCATTATCTGATCTTAAACACTTTATTTTCAAATCAGTTTCATTTTCAACCAACTCCTTGTAGATCTTAAAGCACTCAAATGCTTAATATTTTTTCTTTAGGAATCTGACGGTTGTCATCCTGGTATAGTCATCTATCATCAACATGAAATATAATTATCCATCTAAGCCTTTTATTCTCACAGGACCACATAGATAAGTATGTATCAATTCCAATGGATGTGATGAAAAGTGTTCTTTTGTTTTAAATTGGACTTTTTTCTGCTTGCCATGCTGACATGCCTCACATAGTGTGTTGGAAGGTTTTGAGATTTTCGGCATTTCTCGTACTGCTTCCTTTTTGCTTATCCTGACAAGATTGTCAAAGTTTATGTGACCCATTCATTTGTGCCATAACCAACTTTCATCTTCTTTAGCTAGTAGACATGATTTAGTTGCTTCATCCAGAACATATATGTCGTTTGGAGCTCGACTTGTTGTAGCCATAATTTTACCATACCTTCCTTTCCTGATTTCACATTTTGTGGAGTTGAATAGCATTGTGTGTCCTTGATCACACATTTGTCCAACACTGAGCAGATTGTGATTCATGTTTTCGACTAATAGAACATTCTTGGCTATAACATCTTTGCTTCCAAGAGTGACGGTACCTGATCCTATAACATTTGAAGATCCATCATTTCCAAACAATATGGTTCCATCCTTCTTCTCTTTTAGAGATACAAATTTCCTTCTATCTCTAGTCATATGCGTTGAGCAACCAATGTCAACATACCACACATCTTTCCTTTTTTGAGCCTTAAGAGCGAGAGCACAATTATTAGTCTTCTTCTTCTTCCATGCTCGTTCATTATGTGGCTTCGAAGATTCTTCTGAAGGATTTTCAAGTCTGCAGTCTCTGGCTATGTGTCCAAAGTTCTGACATTTGTAACATTCCATATTATTTCTTAAATTTTCAAATCTATTTATGTTTCGTTGAGCCCTGGGAGGTTCATATTTGAAGAATCTCTTGGAATTGTATTGGTTCATAGGGTACGTGCGACATTCTACAGCTTTATGACCAAATTTTCCACATGAATAACGATAGCCATGAAAAATATGTTGGTACCTGGATGAAAATCTTCGTCGAGGAATCGTCTTCCAAGGATGTGCTTGTGAATCTTGTCCAATGAAGTCTTCATGTATGTAAGATCTCATAGGTTCATTGTATTTTGTTGTAGAAGGTCTTGCTTCTTCTTCTTTGTAACTGAGGCCAGTTCTGTCGTTGTAATATCTTTGAATGTTGATGAGTTCTTCCAATGCCCTTGAGCTGTTGGCATAGTTTTGGACAGTTTTTCCCTTCTTCAATTCCTTATGTAGTGAGACTACTTCGGCTTCTAATGCTTCCCTTTCTTGGTTGCTTTCTTCCAACTTCTTTTGAAGTGACTCTTCAATACAGTTGTGTTCTTCAACCTCAATTTTCAAACCTTGAACTTGTTCTTCAAGAGTGTTGGAACGGATCTTCTCATCATTGAGCTCTTTTATAAGCTTGATTGCCTCCTCATAAAATTATTCTATGGTCAACCCTTCTTCTTCATTGTTTGATACCTATTGTTTATTGTGCTTGGCCATAAACAATACTTTGTCATTGGCTTCTTCTTTACTGTCACTTTCTTCATCGGATGAGGAGCTATCTTCTTTAGAGAGAAAGTTTCTTTTGGATCCTTTATTTTTTCCTTGCTTGTTGAATTTCTTAAAACCTTTCTTTTCTTTTGAGTTGCCATCACTTTTTTTTGGACATTTTTCTACAAAATTCCCAACCTCACCACAACTGAAACATATCAATGGAATTTTACCTTTGAATTTTCCCTTATAAGGTTTTAGTTTTCTCGTAAAGTAAGCATATTCTTCATCTGAAAGACATTCTCCATCATCTCCCTTTTCTTCACACTTGTAGGTGCATGTCATTTCAATTGAAGGTTGTTTGTCCTTATTGGTTTGCTTAGATTCAATGAACGCAGTTTATAGATTTAAAGTGCCCTTTTCTTCATCAAGTCTCATTTCATATGCTATGAGAACTCCATGTAATTCTTCCTTGCTGAGTTTGTCTAGATCTACACTATATTCTAAGACCGATACCTTTGGGTTGAATCTCCCTCGTAACGTTCTAAGAATATTCCATATAATAGTCTTCTCTTCAACTGGCTCTCCCAATCCTTCCAGAGTATTGGTTATTTCATCAACATATTGGAAGTATGAAGCAATGTTGCAATCTTCTTTCATTATGAGTTGCCCAAATTTTGCTCTATAGATTTGAAGCTTTTCTTCTTTGACATTTGAGTGACCTGCATATATATTCTCAAGCTTGTCCCATACATTTTTGGCAGTTTTACAACCCAACACCTTATGATAAGCAGATTCAATAAGTCCACTGATAATAATATTCTTTTCTTTTGCATCATTTACCAAATTCTTCTTACCTTGTTCATCTGCGGTTGATGTAAATCCGTTTTGAACAGTGTCCCATACTTTGTAACCCTGCGCCAAGAGATAGAACTCCATTATTCCTTTCCAGAGTGCATAATTATTTTCATTGAATAGAGGTACACCATTCTTGGTATGCTCCATGACCTCCTTCCAGCTGTTAAACTTCTATTGAAGGAACCAAGCTCTGATACCAATTGTTGGAAATACTAAGAGGGGGGGTGAATCAGTATTTATTTCAATAGAGCATTAGTTAATCTTTAATTATTATTAGTGTTTGTACAATGATAGCAGAAAACAAGAGGAACACAAATGCACACAGTTTTTAAGGTGGAAACCCACTCCGGGACAAAAACCACCTAATGCTTTTCTAATAATTATTTTCAACTCCAATTGAAAATAAAGCTCCAACTTCCTAGAATCTAGAAAAACATTCTTCTCCAGCTCCCACTGGATGGGTGCTCCAATGCCCGAGATTCTTCAGTAGTCACTAAACAGATGCCCCAACACCCACTGAGCTACAACTCACACTAGCACCACCCTACCACCCTATAGAAGAATAAAAGAAGAATGGACTCCCGTAGCAAGGAAAATGGTCCACTTTACAATGATATAGAATGATGTAGAAGAAGAAGATATACTAGACCATAACCCCAACTTTGACACAACCACCTAATGATAATCCTAGACCTCCCAACACTGCCTCTTCAACCCTTGGCCGATAGATACTAGTACAATTTTTATAATAATGTATTTACAATGACTAAGTACAATGATACCTTTGCAATGATTGTATGCAGTG